>CAOKZL010001876.1:0-286170 GCA_948472985.1 Iguana delicatissima | reverse complement strand
CAAACAGTTTACATGGGTGCAAAAAGGTACTCTATTTTAGGAGCTGTTCTAGGGCCGTAATCCATCTTAATCCAATCTTGTTTGCAACAAGTAAACTTCTCAATAACATCCATTTTTAAAAGGAGAAAGAAAACCACATTTTAAAAAATCCGTAAACCTGAGACCTACAAATCATCAAAATGTGAGCCTTTTAAAAGACTGAGAGATAAAATATGTTCTCTCTCTCTCTTTCCCTCTCTTTCTTTCAGCCTCCTCCCCAGGTGTATGCAGGTAAAGCTCCTTGAACAATATTGACTTTATAGTGTGTTTTTTTTAAACTCAGTACATAGCTTACAAGAGTTGTATCATGAGGAAATCTGACCATGTTCCAGAAGTCCTAAAGGAGCATAAGATCTTTTGTGTTTAGACTGACAACTTCCTTCATCCTTTGAAAGCTCACCGTTGCAGAAACACGGTGAAATTTCCTCACGATGGCAATGTTTTTGGGCAATAAACTTTCAATAGGTGGTAACAATATTCCTGAGCAAAAGAATAACTAATAGAACAGGAGCATTGCAAAGACTGAGTAGTTTTATTTGGCCCGAGCATTTGTAGAACCACTTCATCTGGCGCCTAATGTAAGCCACGGGCCGTGAGAAATGACACCAAATAACCTTTGCTAGTCTTTACATTAATGGAGGACTCTTGTTTCTTCTTTTGCCTGTAACAGACTAGGGGAAACTAGTCTGGTGTGGCTAGTCTCTCTCCCTTGAAATCAGAGGGTAGCTGCGAGTAAAGCTTTGCTTAGGTTGTTGTGGGTTTTCCAGACTTTGAGGCCGTGTTCTATTAGTATTTGCTCCCGACGTTTCTCCTGCATCTGTGGCTGGCATCTTCAGAGGATCTGGTGGCATGGAAGTGAGACAGAGTACATATACTTGTGTATTCCCTGGGTGGAAGGAAGCAATTTGCATGTGTTGCAGTTGAAATTGTCCATGTGTTTATGGATTTCAATGGCCTCTCTGTGTAGTCTGACACAGTAGTTGTCAACAGGAAAGAAGAAACTCGGAAAGTAAACGAAATTTGGCTACCAGTACTGAAGAACACTAAAATCAAGACTCAAAATATGCCAATGAACACCACCCAGACTCTGGAGGTCCCTCTACAGGGAACAATACAACGGGTTGCTAATGTACTTAATGCATTGTTATGCATATCTCCTGACTAACAATACAACCCTGGGGGATATCCCATTTAACAACAGGCCAACTGCAACATATGCAAATTGCTTCCTCCCCTCTACCCAGAGGATTACACAGGTATATATACTCTGTCTCACTTCCATGCCACCAGATCCTCTGCAGATGCCAGCCACAGATGCAGGAGAAACATCAGGAGAAAATACTGATCGAACATGGCCCGAAAGCCCGGAAAACCCACAACAACCTATGGATTCTGGCTGTGAAAGCCTTGAACTTTACAAAGCTTTGCTTATTTCATCCTCAAGGGCAAGGAGACAAAATTGCAAAACATCCATCCCAGTTAGGTGAACATGTTTGCACATTTTCCCCACAATTCCCAGAGAGGGCTCTATGGGGTGGCAGGACTAGTGCAACCCCGCCAGCAAGGCTGATAGAAGATGAACTCCCAAGGGTCAGGTAGTGCAGAAGCAATCAAAGGCATTCAAAGAGTGCAAGTGTGAACCATCTCTCCACAGGAACTCTGCAAACAGGTTAGCAACGGAGAAAGGCTGAGTCTATTCTCAACCTTCAGATCTTTCCCCAGCCTCAAACTGCGAAGCCAATCCAAAAAGTACCCAGCAAGGTCACTCGTGCAAGTCAAGCCTTTCCTGCCACTGGACAGGGCCACTTCCTCTGCTGCTTCCAGCCCTGCTTTTTTGTGCCCCTCTGACGTTGGCGCCCAAGGCAGGTGCCTCACGTGCCCCGTCCTAGAGACATCTCTGCTGATAATGTCTGGCCGTGATGACTCTGACTCTGAAACCCATCTGCCCAGCGGCAGGGGCCCAACACACTACATTAAGGGATGGAGGGCCTTGCCCACTCATAGGAAAATGTGTTACAGTTGACAGATCTCAGGGCCTGCCCTTGAGCCTCCAGTCCTCTGAGTGGAAAGGAGGAATCTCAGGGCAAGAGTTCTCTCTTTGTGTGTGCACAGTTGTGTTACTCCAAAACATGGGTGACTCTGGGTTCCACCTGCAATGCCAGTACCTCCATGTGACAATGGGGAATTAATTAGCTCAAAATTAGGAAGCCTGCAAGGGGGAGCGGTAAGTTAACAAGATCTTTCCACTAATGTTTATGGGATCATGCAAGAAAAATCAGCCAGAAGATCAAAAATGTAAACTAAAAATGTGTTTTACTGAGAAAATCACACACATGCCCAAATGATCCAAACACTCATGCACTCACACAAGGACTAACTGAAGGTAAAGGGAAGAAAGTTATGGATAGAGGAGTTTTAGGGTTCGGGTAATAATTGCTAGTCCAGAAAGAAGTGACAGAAAGCAATGATGTGACCTAGGCCATTTCTGCACTACAGTGCTGTTAGCCCACTTTCAGAATCCTGTTGAATCCTGAGGTTTGTAGTTTAGAAGTCTACGGTGTAAATGGCCAATGGTTCTGTGTCTTCTTTGTTCAGCCTCTATTTTTAGAATCTCTCCCCATCAGATCCCCATCAGATCCCCCAGCATTTCCTCTTGTACTGTCTCATTTACAGCCCTAAAGGGACAGGTGTGAATCACTCTCCCAGCCCAGTGGACAGTGGGAGCTGCAAGAGGAACAGTGAGGTCCGGACAGAGATAATGGTCTTACTGTTTGGGTGACAAAAGGGTAATGGCTATCATAATAGCTCTGTATTGGGAGAGACTGGGAAGACGAAGCAGGGAAACATCCAGGTGTGAGGAATAGGTGTTAGAACAATCACAGCTTGGTGGGAGCCTCCTTTTTCTGCTCTGAGATGTTCACCTCCTAGCATAAGCCTATGGTCTCTAGAGCTGCCTTGCAATCTGCCTGACAGTGGCTTTGGTTTTGCCTAGGAGGGGTTGTGGGTGACCTGCTTTGCCATCTCACGTTTACAGTCAGTAATCTTCCTCTTTCCAGCTTGATCTTCCAGTCACACACACGCACATATTTTTGATGTTTGTGGTTTTTCCACTTTTGCAGGGATCCTGCTCACCTAACTCTAGCAAATGTAGAGGGCCAACTGTATAGGCATTTTCTTTATTTGTTATGCCTGGGGCCCTTCGGCACTACACTGTTATGGTTCTCTTATTCCACTTTCGACCTCCTATGGAATCCTGGGTTTTGCAGTTTAGGGAGGGGCATTTAGAATTCTCAGCCAGAGAGCTCTTGGGCCGCAGCAAACTACAAACTCCAGAATTCCACAGGATATTGTTAAAGTGGAATAATAGCACTGTGACTATGTAGTGTGGAAAGGCACCTGGGGTTTTTTATTTGTGGTTTCTGTGGTTAATGCTTAAAGTGTCAGGCTGAATGAAGACTTTCATGAAGATCTTTGGGAACAACAGCTTTATCATAATAACTGGAATTTAAACTTTAAAAACTTTTTATCAGCATTTAAATAACAAGAATCGAGTAGTTTAATCCCTTATTAGACTCTCTTTGCAATTATGATGACTTTTTAGAATTTGCCGGAAGCTATATGGTATATTTATTGGACTGTATAGCTGTGTGGGAGTTCAGTTAACTGGCAGTCAACTGGCTGTTAAAGGACACATACCAAGATATCATTTACTGTAAGAGAACTCCTAATTTGTGATTAATTATGAGATATCACGTTCTACTGGAAGTGAACAGAGTTGGAAGACAGAAGATCGTAATGCGAACAAACTTTGGACTCCAGCAGATGTTTTTCTGATTTCCTTCTGGACAACCTTTGGTGGAAGAGTGTTAAGGGTATGGTATATTTCCATAATACTCTTCTGCAAAAGGTTATCCAAGGAGAAATCACAGAAGCACAGAAGCCAGAGGCCAAACTTTGTTTGCGTTACAGTCGTCTTGTGGCACATTTCCTTTAGAGAGCCAGCGTGGTGCAGTCTTTAGAATGTTGAATGACGACCCTGGAATCCAAGCATTCTGGGGGATTCAGGCAATCTGCCCGAAGTATTGTTGAGCTGATGGCCCTTTACTTACATGCTTATGTGCCTCTCTGAGGTTTCCTATGGAGAAGTGACAGGGGAAGTTTCGGGTTTTTGATCTTTTGTCCTATCACTAGCCTGATTGTCTATACACCAACCCAGTCACCTCTGGCTTAGATGCATTTTTATATTAAAATTACACTCCCCAGGATGGGGGTCTGCTAGAGGGGTTACAATAGACTCTTCTTTGGAGGTTTTTAAGCAGAGGTTGGATGGCCATCTGTCAACAGGAGGGCTTTGATAGTGTGTTCCTGCACAGCAGGGGGTTGGACTTGATCGCCCTGATGGTCTCTTCTGCCTCTACGATTCTAGGAGTCCGTGAAAGGCATTTGAAGCCTGGGGAATGGAGTTTGGGGACAAAATGTGATGTGTCCTACTGTCCTGTCACAAGCCCTCCAGATCTAGTCCTGTCTCCTTGAGCAAGACCAAGTTGGAAACCCCTTTCTCATCAAGGATCTGGAAAGACCCTTTCTCTTCCTTTACTGTCTCTGTGCATGTCTTGGCACAGGAATCTATTTGGAATGTCCTGAATGGAAAACCCCAAGTCTGGCAAAGGCAATGTCCTTCCTCAGGTAAAGGGAAGGGTGATATGTTTCTGCCAATGCATTCAAGAGGCAGAAGGTAGCCTTTCTGAAGCGCATAGCGTGGGACACGTTGGTACCAAAATGTTGGAGTCCAAGCAGTCACATGCAAGGTTACGGAAGGAGTCAAGCATTCTCTCCCAGACCTCCGTGTAGTTCCAAGTCTCCCAGCCCCCCGAGCTCTTCTGGTGTCAAATGCTGACATGCACGATTGCTGGTAATGTTATTGGCGATAAGTGACAAGGCATATGAGATACAGCGGAGGAGCATCCCAGCCCTTTCACTGATGGAGTCCACACCCTTCACAGCCAGGGGCAGAATTGGGCCCCCAAACAAGACTATTCCCCAGACTGTGAATCAATCTGTCCTATGCTCCATTCACAAGTGGTTGGAAGGCAAGGGCTGTTGGATGGTCAATCCTGCCCAGGTCAGTCACAGGTTATCCAGCAGGATGAAGGCAGGAGCAAGAGGATGGTCTTCAGCCAGTCCAATAGCAATAGCAATAGCATTTATTTCTATACCGCCTATCAACTAGTGTTATCTAAGCGGTTTACAATGTATTTTTAGCTAACTGCCCCCAACAAGCTGGGTACTCATTTTACCGACCTGCGAAAGGATGGAAGGCTGAGTCAACCTTGGAGCCTGGCAGGATCGAACTCACAACCTTGTGGTTGCAGTACTGGCATTTAACCACTGCGCCACCAGGGCTCCAGAAGCCACACAGCAAATCACTCATGGAAATAAACAAATCCAGCAAGGAGTAAAACAAAGTTGTAAGTAGTATCCACTCCAAGGTCTGGAAAACATGAATGCCAAAGAATACAGCAAGACAGACAGTTGCAAGCAGCAAAGCCACCAGTGAACTACTGGGAAATTTTGCAAGGCAGGGAGTTGCACTGGATGTCTCTTCCAAGTCTATGATTCTAACCAGTTGCTGAGCTGGGCATAGGCTCTGGCGCAGAGACTATAACAGCAGAACCTGTAAAGCAGACAGTACCACCACCCACCCCAGAGACAGAACAGGAGGCAGTGCCAGCCCCAGCAGGGAGCCCTGCTGACTTGGAGAATGACTTACCAAAACCCACCTTTGCCCAGCATAGAGACCAAAAGGGTTTCCTACATCACTCCCAGCGACTTTATGCCAAGCAACAATTAATCAAGCACCAGCTGTGCTGATCTCTGTACCTATAAGAGCTGAGCCTTTCCCCTCCAGCTCTTGTTGGTGAGTAACTGACCGATTCTCCTGCCATACTTCTGTTGGTTTCCCTTGCCTGTTGTTCTTGCCTCTGACTTGTGTTTCTATTGCCTGCCTCTGATTTATGGACCTTTCTAGGACCATTAGTTGTGTCTTGAGAACAAAGAGAAAAATAAAGAAAAGCCAGCCAAGAAAAACTCTACATAGATAAGCAGAGATAGCTCTGCACAGCTGTCAAAGTGTGCCAAGCTGCAGAGAACACCTTTAGCAGCAAATGCACGAAGCCAGTAACACTCACCCACTCAGCTTGTAATCTTCCAATGTGGAGGCTCTTTATTCATTGTTACAAAATATATACAATATTTACAAAGTCCAGGTGGCAATCCAACATATCTAGCTTGCTCTTTCCAGCAGAGCCTCTGGCAACATGCATCAAGCAACATGTGCACCTGTTGGCTGGGCTTGTGCTACCTTTATACAGACACCTAGCCAATTCTGGCCAACCCTTGCATTGTCTGCACCTGGTGCTCATCCACATGACTCAGCATTAACTAGCTTGAGCCACATTCCTTTCCACAGGTGCACTTAACACTTAAAGCCATTAAAGCAACATGACATTTACACTTATATCACAAAGTATTTTTCTTGAAGTTTAGTCCAACCTTTTCTGACAAGTTGCTTCTCATTTGTACGATTGTTTCCTTGCTAAAATGACTAATTGCTTAGCTGCCAGAACTTCTTGCCCTGTGTGTTATCACCTTCTCCTGGCTGCCAGCCCAGACTAAGCGTGGACACTCTCTTGGATTGGTGTAATTTCTCCTTATCTCTCCTCTGCCTCCAAAACAATTGCACCCTGTCTTCAGTCTCTGCTACCTCCTGCTGAGAACAGGGCCCTCTTCTGCCTCAGAGCCCCAATCCTCAGACTTGGAGAGACCACCGGCATCAGGAGTTGTAGATTCCTGGCACTCTGTGTCTGACTCTTCCAACTCCAGAAGGTGAGTTACGATACAGTTTTCCATAGCTGGCTCTATGGGACGGCAGGACTGGTGCACCTCCTGCCCCCGCCGCCAGGTAAGGCCAATAGAAGATAGACTCCCAAGGGTTATGTAGTGCAGACGCAATCAAAGGCATTCAAAGTGTGCAAGTGTGAACCATCTCCCCACCTTGGCAACGAGAACTCTGCAAGCAGGTCAGCAACAGAGAAAGGGTGAGGATGGCCCTCTCCAAAGGCATGACGAGGCATGAAATCCCCAAAGGGAAGGGCCCAAGATGAGGCAGGACTATGGGCGGTCTGAAGGAGCGCTAAGTCAGGAGATGGTCAGGAGAGGGAGCAACCTTTCCTCCTGAGCCAGATGCTCTTCCGTACTTCCTACCCTTCCCCAAGGGGAAAAGAGTAAACTCCTTTTGCTTTGAAGGAACGAAGGAAAGAATTTTTGGAGGAACAACATAGTTTGCGAGTGCCTCTCAAAATGCCAAATGCCGCTGAGTTTGGATGCTGGGCATGTAGCCGTTTGAGTGTCCGCTGGGCTGCCCGAGGTTCCTACAGCGACGCAGCAAAGGGAGGGCCTTTGGGCTGTCATCTGAAATGGGGGGGGGCTGTTTTCTCAGGCCATTTCCGCACGAGAGTGGAGGAGCACTTCACTGCATTTTATAAGCAATGTTTTTTACTCCAAAGTCCTCCAGTTTCTATCGCAGAAAAGCAGAGAAAATCATTTGTAGCTTCTGCATGTCAATTCCCCGGGAACTCTCATTCCCCTCCCTCGGTCCACTCTGCCACCGTTGAGTGGTCAATTTAATGCCCACCCCTGTGGTGTGAACCGATGTAGCCTTAGTCTCAGCCGCCCTCCCCAGAGGCTGCTAGATCCAAACGAAGGAGACCCACACAAGGCTTAGATGCTCAAGAGATAATTTATTATTATTGTCCCAAAGAGGGGCAAAGGGGGGCAACCAAGAACAGCAGAAGCAGCCCAGAGAGTCAGCAAATCACTCCCCTCCACGCACACTTTTCCAAAGGCCACCTTTACATGTACGGCCAGTTTTATGCACATTCAGGATAGTTTATTCTCAGCTCCTGGCGCCACCAGTACCAAGTACACCAAGACATCTCCTTTTACAGAACACAGAAAGTGGGCCTCCGTTGCAAAACTGAATGGGTCACATTTTAGATAATGATTGGGTGCATTTAAAACCCAGACCGTCATACAGATCTCAGAATGAGCCGCTGGGTTTGTCTGCTGTGAGCGGGAAAAAAGAATATGGGAAATCATCCTCTTTGGGCAGAAGGGAAGGCAAAACTCTCTTTGTTTCTTCCCTGTGCACAAAAAGTGTCAAAAGCAGAGAAAAGAGGAGACAGGTCTATATATGGGGAAAGTTCTCTGGGGTTCTCCTCTGCACCTCCATTTTGCAAAAATGAAACATCTGTGACCGAGAAAGGAGGAGAAATTGCGCGTCTTCATCCAGCAGGACGTTGGGAAAGGGATGTGGAAACCGGGAATTAGGAAGAGAATCATGGGAACGGGAGAGGGCTTGGACCTCTTCTTGGAGCTGCAGCATCCAGGAGCCGAGGGGTCTGGCCGGACGGAGTCTCCTCCTCCCTCCGGTCACAGGGGATCGCCTCTCTCTTCGCCCAAGTTGCTGCCGAGCGTCCACTCCGGGCCTAGTCCGAGGCTTTGAACTTGCAAAGGTATGGAAACTGGGTGGAGCAAGAGTATTGAGCCCACCTGGCAGAAGCTGCAGGAAAGAAGGATAAGAGCAGGTGTCAGGGATTGGGCCACATGAGGGAGAAACTGTGTGGAAGGTCTTAAGACGCGCTGCCGTTGTTACGTCTGGGCCCTGGAAGGAAACCTGCCTGGGGTCTCAGCCTGGGTCTGGTGTGTCCATTGAGGACTGAGCAATGCGGGACGCTTGGAGGGCCTGGCCTCACTTCCGGGAAAAGAAGGATGGACTTGGGTTCAGGAAGCCTAAATACCCTAAAGGCACCAGACCCAGTCTGACCCTGGAAGCTAAGTAGGGTCAGCGCTGGTTAGTACGTGGAGGGGAGACCACCAACAAACACCAGGTCTTGCAGGCTGTTTTAGAGGAGAAAACTGGGAAACCACCTCCGAGGACTCCTGGCCTGGGAAAATCCTATGAAATTCATGGAGTTGCTAGAACTCAACAGGCGCAACGCGAAGGCACATACGCACGAGATAAATGGGTGGCTGGGCAAATGAAAGCGCCGATAAGTGAAAAAGCACCCTTTTTTTGTTTGAAATTACCTGAAACCTATGGGCTTAACGAAAGATATTTTTTTCTTTGATTTTAGAAGCATAATTGCTGAGTTCATGGAAGACAGCCGAGCAAGAATATATTCTGGATATATTGTGAAATACTCAGCATATGTTGCAGAACGTCAGTGGAAACCGTTAGATCCGGTCCTTCTCTCAGGAGCAGCAGAGAAGAAGCCTGCCCCCTCCTCTCTGGGGCACCCCTGGAGGCATCTGAAGAGTGTGATCACGCCACCCCTCAGCCTTCTCCCCACCAGCCCCTTCCACCTTTCCTCGTCTGTGGTCTTCTCCATTCCTCTTATCATGCCTCTCTGAACCTGCTCCAACCTATCTCTATTCTTCCTAAAATGAGGCTCCCGGAACAAGATGCAGGACTCCAGAGGAGGCCAGGGCAGAATAGAGGCGGGGGGCTACGACCGTCCTCCCCACGGCCTCCCCTCCATCCACGTCTCTCCTGAGAGCTGTCATACATACCTCCTGGATACTGGACGCTGGTGAGGGCAATGCATTGTGAGGAGGAGGTGGAGGTGCTGGGGATCCTACTGTCCCAGAGAGGGGACCCCGACCTGTACGGGGTGTTGTCACTCCATGCCCAGCTTAGCCTCTGTTGGAGAGAGGAAAGAAAAGGCCTATGAGGAAAGCAAGTCTTCTGGAATTTTTGGCACTCCGGAGCATCGATGCAGGCGAGGATCCTTGGTGGTGAGAGAGGCGGCAGTTAATGCCACTGCCGAGAGGCAACCTCCCTGCCAATCTCAGTGGCCAACTATATCCCTTACAGCACTTGGAGGCTATTTTTGGACTACAGTTTTAGGAGTCCCGAGCATCACTGCAGCCCCGCTCCAGACAAAAGAGGAGATGGGTGTCCCTGGGACCAGAGGCTGGCAAGACTCTCACTGCCCCTGCAGACCCTGGACTCTTGCAGGTAGCTGATGGAAAACCCTGGGTACAGACAGCCCCCCACCTAGTCCACAATAGCTCTGGTACCTGGAGGCAAAAGTCCAGAGGGAGGTGCCTGAGACAACAGCTCAGCTGCAAGAAAGGACTCCCCACGGGTAAAGACTTTCTCATGAGTAGAGACGGCCAGAAGGTCATTAGGTGACTTCTGAAGGCCCAGAGCTCAGCTGTATAAGCCTCGCTCCAGGGGCAATGAAGCTGTTGGAAGCAACCCTGTTTCTGAACTCCTAACTAGTGCTGTTTGCATCTAGTTCCCTGGCCGTGACCAATATCTTGCTGGTGCCCGACCTCCGAACTATGGTTCATTTTGAATCCTAGAACCTCCCTGCTTATCTGTTGCTGAGAACTTGATAAGTTAGACCTTGGACAGTTGTTTGGCCCTGCCTTTGGTCCCTTCCCAGCTGGGTTACGTTGCTGCCCAGGGTGGCTCTCCTTGGCTTGGCCTTGGTGCTTCCTTGGGCTCTCCTTCTCTTTTCTCCCTGCCCGGTCTGCTCCCGGTGCTGTAGGCCCTGATATAATGCCTCCTGGTAGATGCTTGCTAAGATGGATACGTAAGGATCTGGTGGAGCATTCCTTACAAAGCGATTAAATTGATAGCACCGTATGAGGTGCTCGTATAAGATGTAAAAGCATAATGTTTTATCTGCAACTGAAAAGTAATGTGCCTGGACAGTGGAAATGTCTATGTTCTTCCTTGAGAGGAGTGCATATCCCTATATCTACTTGATGTTTAATTAAATAGCTTAAAATAGCCTGCTCCTTCTCCCACTTTAAATATCCTGAGCTTCCAGTACTTAGGAATGCCAGAGTCTTGTGTTGATGCTCACTCTGCCTCTTCAGGCTATACTGTGCTTCGTGAGTTGGGAGCCCAGGTGACCAGGTGGTGATGAGAGGGACTTCCAAATGGATACAGATTAGCTAACAAATGACAAAGAATCCTCAGTCCCTCAGTCTCAAGAGACGGGGTGGGGAACCGTGCCTGTTCCACAGTCCCAACAAACGTGGACAGGAAAGCGGAGGGATCGAGAAAAGGGCCTCCCCGAAAGATCATGGAGCCCAAGCAGGCACAGACAAGAGGAGAGAGTCCTCCAGAGAGTCTGGACCTAGGGAGGCTAGGAGGAATGAGGCCGAGGAAGAAAGGCCAAGCCTGAGGGACTCACCGTTGGGTTGTTGATGGGTGTGGGAGTAGCCTTAAGGCCAAGCCAGACATGGCTGGGAGAACTGAAGTGCTGAATGTAACTGGAAACAACTCTTTCCTCGGATGCCGACTGAATGGAAGCCAGGTGACCGCCGTTCCTCCAGTAAGAACATTCCGTCTGGAAAAAGGGGAACAGAACCCGCAATTCAGTAATACATTGAGTGAGGGTCATGAAGGTGCTGAGAGCCATTGGGTTGTAGTGGTTTTAGCACCGGACGACAACTCTGGAGACCAGGGTTTGAGTCCCACTCGGCCACGGAAACCCACCGGGTGACCTTCCTCTCTCAGGCTCAGAGGAAGGCAAAGGCCAACCACCGTGAACAAACCTTGCCAGGGAAACCCCACAACAGGTTCACTGGAGGGCCACCATCAGTTGGAAATGATCTGAACGTGGGCAAACTCCACCAGCACCACAAGGCTACTTCAGCCTTAAATTCTGCACGGTCTGCTCTCCGCGATGGACACAGCCGCCTGGTTCAGATTCCTTGGCCAGATTTCTGCAGAGGCAGCTTGCCACCACTGCCTTCCTCTGAGGCTGAGATGGTGTGACCTGCTCAAGGTCACCCCGTCTATTTCCATGGCAACTAGAATACCATGAAAGCACTGAATAGCTTCCCGATTCTATCAGGCAAAGGAGGAACCTTAAGAACCCTCCTGTACACCTGGGAAGGCTCAGCTCCACGCTTTGTCACGCCGGGGAAGGGGAAAGGCAGCCCCTCTCTTAATAGGCGTGTGGGGTTGTGGGCGGATGGACACGTGGCCTCAAGGTTTAGTACACTTCCGATTGATTAATACTGAAGGAACTCAACTACAGACCAATCGTGGAGGTTCAGTTTTGCCTGATTATTTTGTGGCAGATACTGAATACCTTCTAGCTGACTCTTGGGGGTCTCCAGCCTCTTCCCCCGCGCCAATCCAGCACCGAAAAATGACACCCTGTACCTAGTTTTGTGACTTATATCTGGGACAAACAGAGCGTTGTGCACAAATTCATGCACTTCCTGCAAATGCGCGTACCTCTGCATCCCACCAGAAGACGGGATCCAAAAGAAATTCATAGCAGAAGCTGTTGTAGTAAAAGACCCCAGGAGGACATTTGGAGCGAGGGGAAGGCAGCGAGATGTTCTGGGTGCCTGCAATTGAGAAAGAGAGATTGAAAGAGAAGATTCATCTGGGCCTCGGGAAACCCTTTCCTGGGATACCTACTTCCAGCCTCCCACAACTGCAGGAACCATCAAGACCAGCAGCAAAACCCCAGGGCGGTGTGGGCCCCCAGCCCTAGCGGGAGTCTCAGTAAGAATTTACCCCCACAACTGTTCCAATTCGTTGTCTGCCATTTCTCTATATCAGCTGCATTTAAAATGTCCCGGTTTCTCCCTCCTCCTTTAACTTTCCCCCTTGGCCCCAGCCTGCTTCAGCTGCCGCAAACTGGGTTCAAAATGCCAAGGGGGTTTGCACTCAACGGGCGCAGCAAGGTGGCGGGGGGAGGGGGCTCCATCTTGCCCTTCCCAGTCGGCTAAGGCAAAAGCACAGCGCTGCAGCCTCGGCTAGTTTCCCCCTTCTTCCTCTTAATAACTTTTGCCCCCTTGACCGCTCCCTGATGTTCCTTTGCCAGAGGCGTCCCAGTTTTCATCTGTGAAAGGTCAGAGGGGAGACCAGGGCGGGCCCATGGCATCTCCCCCTCTCCCCAGCCCCTGGTCTGCTGCAGGGCTGCAGATCAAAAGGAAGACCAGCAACTCTTGGGTTGACAGTCCCAGTACTTACCTTCCCACTGCTGACCTTCCACTGTGGGGCTGAAGATCAGACAGCCCAGGAGGCAGAGTCCAAAACAGGCCACCGGTCCCATTTTCTGGTTCTTCTGGAAAGAAACAACGAGCATGAAAACGATCCCAGCATATTCCCCTTCAGGAAAACAAGCCAGCATGTGGCAAGACCAGAGGCAATGCCGGATTCATGAATGCGCTATACTGTGTCCTTTCTTGCATTTCAAATTAGCAGACCTGGCAGGATCAGGAGCAGAGCACGTGGAGAGGGAATTCTAAGCCAGAGGCGGGTCAGGGTGGTATTTGGTTACAAATCCCACCATCCCCATGCAGCATAACCAAGGGGAAGCACGATGGGTGATGCAGGAGACAATCAGGGACAGGACTGCAGCCTGCTTAACCCTTTCCCCTCTGGAAGGCACAATCCCCATGAAAATGAAACCCACAAGAGCGCTGCCCAGCACAAGCTGCTATGCCTCTGAAAGCGGGGAAGGCTCCTGTCTTGCTTGAACTGCGGGGCCCAGAACTGGACACAGTATTCCAGGATTGGTCAGACCTCCACTGGAGGTGCTTAAGTAACCCACCAGAGGCCAAGCCCCAAGATTCCAAGGGATGGGGCCATCGCCCTTAAAGCCCTTAAACATGAAGTGAAGGGAGGACGGAAGACAAGAGGGATCAGGAAAGCTCTGGGGAAGATGCTGAGGTTCTTACCTCTTTGCCTGCCTTCCTCTGGGTCCAGCTTCTCTCTCTGGAAGGTTTGCTGTACACGGAGGTTGCCTGGCTCCTTGGAATATTTATAGGCAGAGGGGGCACTTCTTATCTGAAGGAACACACCCAACTGGGAGGTCACACCCCAAGGAAAGAGATTTTTCAGAAACTGCCCTTCCTTGTCAGCAAAACTTCCAGGAAAGCAGGCAAAGGGGAATACTCCCCCCCGCCATCAAGGATAGGGTGATCTACAAGGTCAGGGGAAAGGTCGGAGCTGGGAAATGTTGTTTTCTTGGACTACATCTCACAGAATCCTGGGGTTTGGGGAACTGCAGCGCAAAAAGAAACTTTTCCAAGCTCTGAAAAAGACAGGCACCCAGAATTACCCAAGTGCAAGACACACTGGACTGTTCAGGAACAATGGATTAATTTTTGAATTTTAGGCTTGCAACCAGAACACTAAAGCAACTCGTTACGAATTATTGGTTGTGTGTAATTAATTCCTGTTTTCAGTAACAAAAATGTGTTTACATTACATAATGATTCTAACCGGAGGAGGGATAGCCTTACTCCTTTTGTGATGTAGTGGATTACTTTGAGAGATTTGAAAACCATTAATGATCATAAATTACTGATTTCTGAAGTACTTGCAATTTTAATCAAAGGGCTTTGCAGTTATTGCCTCCATGAGCTTGGCATTTCTCTGGTGGTTTTTTAGCTGGAAGGAGGGAAGATGTCTGCAAAGGAAGTGATTTTTGTCCTGCGGAGTGGAGGACCCCGATCCCAATCCCTGCTACTCCTGCATCCAAAGGGGAAGACTTGGGATGCTGTTATCGTTTGCTGACTGTGCTTACCTGTGAGCCGTCTTGCCCTTTTAAACTTCGAGATTATTAGTCTAGGCAGTGCAACTTTGTAAACAGCAATGCACAAAGTGGATTATTTATAAATATATTTCTATCCCTGGGTGCTTTCTTCTGCACACTGAAGACCTGCAAAGAGAGGATGTTTTGTTGACATTCCTTTTCTGTGCCACAGTTTCCTTTCCACCAAAACCCACAGGATTGCAAAACAAATCCCACCCCTGACTTTTAGGGATCTGTGAGCTTTTGTTCGGTTATGCGCTCCTTGACCAACTGGCTCTTCGAGGGTACTAGAGGTGTGCTTTTTTTTGTAAAATGTAACTTTTGTAAAGTACAACTTTAAAAGTTTTAAAAAGATGCTCCTTGCTGTCATGTATCACTGCTGGCGCACGGAGACCAAAAGCCGTATAAGCGCTTGTAGGGTGGATGCAGCAGGAGGCGTCCAATACCTCTTTCCGCAGAGCCTTTTTCCTTGGATGCCCATTGGCTGTTGAAGGCACCCTTTTGCACCCCAGCAGCCAATCAGAGGCCAGGAAAGGTGCATCTATGCCTGGATGTCTTCTCCTTTCTGCTGCACTTGTTGTTGCATGTGTGCCTTTGAGTGGTTCCTGACTCATGGCAACCCTAAGGTGAAGCCCTCATGGGGTTTGTTGGCCAGATTTGTTCAGAGGAGATTTGCCATTGCCCTTCTTCAAGGTGAGAGGGTGTGACTTGCCCAAGGCCACCACTGGATTTCCTTGGCCAAGCAGGAATTTGTTGGAATTCAAACTCTGCCAAGAGTATCAGGGCCAACAAATTCCCCACTTGAGCGATTTCCGCACTAGGCTGTTATAGCTCTCTGATTCCACTTTCAACATCCTATGGAATCCTGGGTTTTGCAGTTTAGGGAGGGGCCGGCCTCAGGATTCCGTAGGATGTTGAAAGTGGAATCAGAGCGCTATAAGAGCCTAGTGCGGAAATGGCCTGTTCTGCAGACAATGTGATTGTCCAGAAGGTGGAAGAGCCAACAAGGGGAACAGCGATTTTAGATCTGATCCCGTCCAACAATGTTCTGGTTAATGGGATGGAGGTGATGTGATACTTAGGTGGAAGTGACTTTGGATTTTGGAAGTGACTTTGTTATACAGTGGAAAGAGGGAGCCAAGCATAGCCAGATATACATTCTAGAATTTCAGAAAGCTGATTTCAGCAAAATTAGGGAAATCTTGGGAATGATGCCATGGTCAGGAGAGAATGGAATTCATGATGGACAGAAGTTTCTTAAAAGTGAGATACTGAAGGCACAATTTCTAACAATTCTAATGAGGAGGAAAAATGGGAGGTGTCTAAAGAATTCAGGATACGTGTCTAAAGAACTTCAACTTTTGTGAATTTCGATCCACTTCTTCAGATGCATTGACAGATTACAGTCTTCCAGTCCCTGGTGTTTAAGCACAGGGACAAAATGGGATAGAATGCCATAGGACACAGAAAGATCCAAATTGTGACCCTGGCCATAAATCTTCAAAGAGCCGTGTGGGGTGATAGAGGTCCTTCCGGTAGGAGGTGGTAGTCTTTAAAGTGCACAGCCGGTACTGAGATGTGACAGCAATAACTTTGATTAACAAAAGTCATTTGTTGTTGTTGTTATTGTATGCCTTCAAGCCATTTCTGACTTATGGCAATCCTAAAGCAAACCTATCGTGGGGTTTTCTGGGGGCTGAGAGTGTGTGACACACCCAAGGTCACACAGTGGGTTTCCATGACACGTGGGGAATTGAACCCTGGTCAGTTTAGTTGGAGTCAAAACCTTCTCTGGGGAGGTTCCATTTGTTGTATATGCAGTTGTGATGACTTGTGCTATCCATATAGGCAGTATGCCATGAAACTATTATGGCTGTTCATACCTTTGGTAATGGATTGAAATGTATAGATATATTCCGATTCAGCTGTTTCTCTTTCTAGTCTGCCTCTGGAATCCATTTTTTATTTATTTATTTATTTTTGTCCAAGAAATGCAACATGTACGTCCTATACGGTGTGTCCAAGGAAGCTGGAAAGTTTGCAGGCAGTTTGTGGGCCCTGCCCTAATGCCAGATTTGTGTCCATTTCTCTTCTTGGGCTGAGACTGCCCTGTTTGTTTCAGTGTTGAGGGTGGAGGGGTGTTGCTAACATAGTTTGGTGTGTTGGAGAATGAGTAAAGGAATGCACCTGTTGTGAGTAACGTGACTAGCACCTGTAATGTTGCTTCCAGAGTAGAAGAAGTCAGTAGAAGATTTCCGCACTAGACGGTTATAGCGCTGTTATTCCGCTTTCAGCATCCTAGGGAATCCTGGGGTTTGCAGTTTCGGGAGGGGCCGGCCGGCCCCTCCCGAAACTGCAAACCCTAGGATTCCATAGGATGCTGAAAGCGGAATAACAGCGCTATAACCGTCTAGTGTGGAAATGGCCGGTAGAGTTTCCTCCCCTGATGAACACCAAAGAGAATGAATTAAGTCCATCCAAAAGTCTTCCTCTCATGTTATCAAGGGACAAAAACACAAATGATCAACGCAAGAATGTTTTCCTTATTGCTTTTCCAGCCCTGCTGATATCTCCATGTGCTTCTTTTATTTTATCCGTTATCAGACCACGAAAGGTAAGAAAACAGGGGCAATGTTTGCTTTGTTCCTGGAAGGAGGCTGCTGGTGTTGGAGTCTGCAAAAATTGTTCCGAGCAGCACAAAGGTCTTTGCCAGGCCTTTCCCAAAAGCTCCGGCAACGTCCTGGAAGGACACAGCTGGCCCCGGGCTTGGATCCTTCCCCTTATCAATCCTCCAGAACAGGGAGCGAGTTCCTCCAAGTGGCTTCTAGCTGCTCCCTTTCTTCCTTTGCCTCGTCTTTGTTCTCTTGTCCACCTCACCATTTTCAGCCAGATTTCTTCTGCACCTGAGATTGTTTGCACTGGGCTCCATCCTTGTTCAAGAGCCAGCAAGGTTTTGTGGTTTGAGCACTGGCCTATGGCTCTGGAGAGCAGGCTTCATATTCTTGCTCTGGCATGGAAATTTGCTGGGTCACCTTGCGTAAGTCACACTCTCTCAGCCTCAGAGAAAGGCAAGGGCAAACTTCCTCTGGCTAAATCTTGCCGAGAAAACTCAGATGATACATTTGCCTTAGGGTCACTGTAAGTCAGGAATGATTTAGAGGCACACACCAAAAATATTTAGTAGAGTTGGTGGGGTTTTTAAGTATTTAAATGGCACGTTCTGAGCAACTATGATTCATTCTTTGCTTAAAGCAGAGAAGGTAGTGATGGAAAAATCAAGTTTTCTTCCCTGCCGCTGAAGAAAAAAGATAAAAAACTGATGATCTCTGAGCTGCTTGAGGTGGGCTGCCTCACTCTGGCATGAGGATCAGGAATGTACTGCATTTCATCCTCTCTGTCCCTGATGGTCAATGGATAATGGAAGTTTTTATTCTATGTATCTTTCATACATTAGATGCACCATTGCTTTCTGCACAATTGCTCTGCTTTCCAGAAAGAATGTAGTAAAACTACAACTGGTCAGAGAAAGGGGAGATCAACCCCAATGCAGAAAATGATACTTTATATTTTTAAAGAAATGCTCCAACAAATCAGTGTTCTTTTTGAGTCTTCCTACTGTTTAGGTGGTGGGAGCAGGGAGCTTTTGTTTGATGCAGAAAAAGAAAGGGGATCCCTGCACAGGACACAGAGAAGATGGTGCCAGGCAATGCGCGCTGCTTGAGTCACCAAATAAAGCCACGTGGGCACAGGCTATGGGTCTCACGGCAGGGGTGAGCATGGGTTGAAGCATGAAGGTTTGGCTGCTGCTTTCTTTTGTGCTTTTGAATTTTTTATACTTCATTTCTTTATGGGTTTAATTTCACTTCTAGAATAGTTTACGTGGGTACAAAAAATGCTCTGCTTTGGGAACTGTTCTAGGATCCTAATCCCTCTTAAGCCAATCTTGCTTGAAACAAGTAAACTTGCCAATAGCATTCATTTTTAAAAGAAGAAAGAAAACCACATTTTTTAAAAAAATCCATAAAAGCTGAGACCTACAAATCATCAGAGGTGAGCCTTCTAAGAGACTGACAGATAGAATATAAAATCTTTCTCTCTTTCTCTCTCAGTTTCTTTTGGCCTCCCTCCCCAGGTGTGTGCAGGTAAAGCTTCCTGAACGATTTTTGCTTCATAAATTTTTTTAAAAAACTCAGTACCTGTTCATATAGGTTAGAAAGCTGATTTCATTAAGAAATCTGACCGCGTTCAAGACATTCTAAAGGAGTGTAAGATCTTTTGTGTTTAGACTGCCAACTTCCTTCATCCTTTGAAAGCTCACAGTTGCAGAGACATGGTGAAATTTCCTTGCAATACAAAGTTTTGGGGCAATAAATTTTCAGTGGGTGGTAACTATATGCCTGAGCGAAAATAACTGCATAGGGGCATCTTAAAGAGTAGTGAATTTTATTTGGCTTGAGCATTTGTGGAGTCACTTCATCTGGCCCCTAATGTAAGCTGCAGGCCATGGAAAATTACGGCAAATAAACTTTGCTAGTGTTTGTAGTAATGGAGGACTTTCTTTCTTGTATTGCTTGTAACCGACTTGGCAGAACTAGCCTGGCGTGGCTAGTCTCTCTCTCCCTTGAAATCAGCGTGTTGTGGCAAGTAAAGCTTTGCTTATTTCATCCTCAAGGGCAAGGAGACAAAATTTCAAAACATCCATCCCAGTTAGGTGAACGTTTCTGCAAATTTTCCCTACAATTCCCCAGAGCGGGCTCTATGGGGTGGCAGGACTAGTGCATCCCCGCCAGCAAGGCTGATAGAAGATGGACTCCCAACGGTTATGTAGTGCAAAAACAATCAAAGGCATTCAAAGAGCGCAAGTGTGAACCATCCCTCCACCCTAACAAGTGTCATTTCTGCACTACACTCTTATAGCACGATTATTCCACCTTCAACATCCTATGGAATCCTGGGGTTTGCAGTATCGGGAGGGGCCGCCCGGCCCCTCCCGATACTGCAAACCCCAGGATTCCATAGGATGTTGAAAGTGGAATCAAAGAGCTATAAGAGTGTAGTGCGGAAACGGCCCAGAACCCTACAAGCAGGTTAGCGACAGAGAAAGGCTGAGCCTATCTCAACCTTCAGATCTTTCACCAGCCTCGAACTGCAAAGCCAATCCAAAGAGTACCCAGCAAGGTCACTCGTGCGAGTCAACCTTTTCATGTCATTGGTCACGGACATGAGCGACCTTGCTTCCTCCTCCTCTGCTGTTTCCAACACTGCTTTTTCGTGCCCTCCTGGCATTAGCATCCAGGGCACATACCCTTCTTGCCCCACCCTAGATATGCCTCTGCTGTTAACCTTTGGCGATGACAGTAGCAGTGACTCTGAAACCCATCTGCCCAGTGGCAGGGGCCCAACGCACCACGTTAAGGGATGGAGGGGCTTGCCCACTCATATGAAAATGACAGATCTTCCTAACCTGGATTGGACCCTGGGTGCTTGCTCATGCCACCATGCCTCAGTCCCTCCCCCCCGACATTTTTGATATTTGTGTTTTTTTCCACTTTTGCAGGAGTCCCACAATCCAACCCCCCAAATGTGGAGGGCCAACAATACAAGTGTTTTCCTTATTTGCTAGACTTGGTGCTTTTTATTTGAATGGGATTGTTATCACTGTGAACTGGCCTGGCTTCGGTAGACATTAGATATCATTCTGATATCGCAATTCGGTCTTATTTTGCCACTCTCAGCCAAGTGTTTGTGAGGCCCCCGAACAAGCATGGAACTAGGCATGGCTATTAAATGCTGAATCATTTCCGTTGACACCTAAGCAAGCCAGACACAGCCAGATCTCGCTTTAGGGGACCTCCCGAAACAAACACTGCATTAAGGATGCACACTAACACAGAGAGCCCCCTGCCCCGAGCGGGCACCCTGGCGAGCTGGACACTCCAACGCCCAGGCAAGCTGCATCTGAATACTGGCCATCCCATTGTCAATTCGAACTTAATCATGTTAAATTCTGACCTTTCGGAGACATTGTCTCACGCCCAAACCTTATTGTTCTCTCCCAAGTACAGACTAGCCCACGGTCATATTTTCCCCCATAAAAACCCCAAGCTCTGAGAGCATCCTCGGATCGCTCCGGACTTCCATCCAGCCTTGCTGCCTCTTTGTCGAGTGAACTCCCCTCGGCCACCACGCTGAGTTTCTTCTCTCCATCTGCAGCTTCTTCAGGACTACAAGAAAGGTGCCATATCACCCATTTCCCCCGAAAGTCTCACTTCCTATTTCTTAGTTAGCTGTGTGCATGTGTTGTCTTATTTGTTGCTTGTCTGTTAATAAAGCTACCAATTTTGTTACTTTAAAACTTGTCTGGCTGCTCTTCTGACCTGACGCTGTAGACATAGGGTTGCAAGATCCCTGCTACGTTACCCTGCCTCTCGTTCAGCTTAAGAGAGTGCTCGAGTTAATTTCCCCATCTTGTGTTTTATTTGGGTGCCCCTCCCGGGACCCCCAGCACACAGGGTAACAGGATCTGTGCTTCCTTGATGCTTAAAGTGCCATGTTGAAGGAAGACTTTCATGAAGATCTTTGGAAACAACAGCTTTATCATAATAACCGGATTTTAACCTTCTAGAACGTTTTTAATTAGCAAGAATCAAGTAGTTTAACCCCTTATTAGACTCTCTTTGCAATTATGATGACTTCTCAGGATTTCCATTGGCCGGAAGCCATATAGTATATTTATTGGACTATATAGCTCAGTGGGAGTTCAGTTAACCGGCTGTTAACCAGCTGTTAAAGGAGCCACACCAAGATATCATTTACTGTAAGAGAACTCCTAATATGTGATTAATTATGAGATATCACGTTCTACTGGAAGTGAACAGAGTTGGAAGACAGAAGACCGTAATGCGAACAAACTTTGGACTCCAGCAGATGTTTTTCTGATTTCCTTCTGGACAACCTTTGGTGGAAGAGAGTGAAAGGTGTGCTATATTTCTGTAATACTCTTCTGCAAAAGATTATCCAGTGGGAAATCACAGACGCACAGAAGCTAGAGTCCAAACTTTGTTTGCATTGCAATCTTCTTGTGGCAGTGATGCACTTCAGTCTTTTACTCCAAGTCGCAAGTCTTATCTCAAGTCTCTACCTTCAGGTCTTAAGTTGAGTCTCAAGTCTTTGCAAGATACTTTCAGGTGAAGTCTTGGGTCAAATCTCAAGTCTGGGAGCCAACTTCATACCCCAACCTGTAGTCCAGAATTTCTGGACAGTGTCAAATAAAGTCAGTTTTAACAATTTAAGTAGACCTGGCCCTCTACTTTTGTGACTTTGCCATCTGCAGCTTTGGAAGAGGGGAACAGCATCCTTCGTAGTTGACATCTGCAAGGCTGGAGGCTTTTTCAGAAGTGGGGAATAGGATCCTCCTGACTCCCCATTACTGAAGCTTCAAGAGTTTTAGAAGGAAGGATCCTTCTTCCTCAAGCCCATTGTGTAATACACTTTCTGTTCCCCTCTGAGATACGCGCCCTGCACTCTGGGCACGAGTCTTGCCTTCTGCTCTCAGGAAAAGTTTTAGAAAGCTCCTCCTATATGTAGAGGGGTCAGGCCACTGAGCAGACCTCAACCCCATTGCTGTTCCCTCTGAGAAATGTGTCCATACTTTGGGCTTGAGACAGATCCTCATGTGACCAGTAAGTTGTAGGGCTTCCATATGAATGTGTTACGCTACTGAGCCGAGGGCAGCAAGTCAGTCACTGAAAATATGCAAGTCTCAAGTCATGTCGAGTTAGTGTGGAATTTTTCCCAAGTCAAGTCCAGGACCATTTCCACACTAGACTGTTATAGCCCTATGATTCCACTTGCAACGTGCTATGGAATCCTGGGGTTTGCAGTTTCGGGAGGGGCCGACCGGAATATGGAATTCTATATGGAATCATAGAATCCTAGAATCGGACAAGACCCCAGGGGCCATCAAGTCCAGCCCCCTGCTATGCAGGAACACCCATCAAAGCACTCCCGACAAGCGGCCATCCAACCTCCACTTAAAAACCTCCAACGAAGGAGACTCCACCACACTCTGAGGAAGCAGATTCCACTGCAGGACAGCTCTGATCATCAGAAAGTTCTTCCTGAGGTTCAGGTGCAATCTCCTTTCCTGCAGCTTGAATCCGTTGCTCCTTGTCCTGGTCTCTGGAGCAGCAGAAAACGGGCTTGCTCCATCCTCCATACGACATCCCTTCAAATATTTAAACATGGTTATCATGTCCCCTCCTAACCTTCTCTTCTGCAGACTAAATATCCTGAGCTCCCTCAGCCACTCCTCACAGGGCTTCATGGCTTCCAGACCCTCCGCCATTTTGGTCGCTCTCCTCTGGACACGTTCCAGCTTGTCGACATCCTTCTTGAACTGAGGTGCCCAGAACTGGACACAGGATTATTCCACATTAGGCCTAACCAATGCAGAATAGAGTGGTAGCACTACCTCCCTCGATCTAGGAAGATGGAGTCAGCTTGTTTGCTGCTGCTCCAAAGACACTATGGGGCAATGGCTTCAAAGTACAGGAAAAGAGATTCCACCTAAACATTAGGAAAAACTTCCTGATGGTAAGAGCGGTTTGGTAGTGGAATTCATCACCTGGGAGTGTGGTGGAGTTTCTTTCTTCTTTGGGGTTTTTTAAGAAGATGTCGGATGGCCAGAATCTGTCCAAGGGAGGGCTTGGGTGGTGTCTTCCTGCACGGCAGAAGGGGTGGGACTGGATGGCACTGGGGGTCTCTCCCAACTCTAGGAGTCTATGTAGTTGTGGTGTGCCTTCATTTCTGCCTTATGGCTACCCTATCACAGGGTTTTCTTGGTTGCCCTGCCTCCCTCCGAGGCTGAGAAAGTGTGACCTGCCCAAAGTCACCCAGTGGGTTTTACGGCTGGGTGGGGGATTCGGACCGTGGTCTCTGGAGTTGTGGCTCAAACCGCCACTCCGTGCCAATGTCCTTAGGAGCGGGTTTCCTCTCAGTTCCAGCGCTGCCACGGGTTCCTTTGGGGAGGACGTGCCCTACGGGCCTTCTCGGTGGCTGCTCCCGGGAGCTGTGGGACTCCCCCCCACAAGAAGCCAGGCCAGCCGCCTCCGTGCTCTCATTCCACGGGCAAGCAAAGATCTTTGCATTCATAAAGGCTTTGGGCGATTCACCGGTTGCACAGAATGGGCCTCTTAACTGGGCGCGTGTGGCTGTGTATTCTGCTTTTGCAGTCATTGTGCTGAATATTTTTAAAAATTTAGAGTTGTTTTTTACATGTCTGCTTTATTTAATGGTATTTCAAAAAGTTTTTTTTTTAATTGTTGTTTTTTTACGCTGTATTTCTTTTTACTCTCTGTTCTGGACTGCCTGATATAGTTGCATATATATACAAATGCATATAGTTTATAGTATACAGTTATATATGCAAATGCATATATATATTTATATTTAGCAGCAGTGCAAGTGGTGTGTTGCTTTAATCTCTTTATCTGTTACTGAAATTATATTCTAAATATGCTTTAAGCGTCTTTACTATTTTAATACTTGTGACATTGAACTTCTTTTTGTTTAACGTCTATAAACAAGGTTCTAGAGAAGTTTTTGGGGTTTTTTTTAGATCATTGCAAGCTGCCTTGGATCCCGTTTGGGAGAAAGGGAGGATATAAATGCAATTAATTAATTAATAGTTAGAAATAAAAAAGAATCAGGAGTAGCTTGGGGTGGCAATAAATATGTGCCCCTCCCTATGTTGCTGGACTGCACCGTCCCGCCCCCACTCCGTGCCTCTTTTGCCGGTTGGCTTTGAGGGATGGGCGAACGGCAGCCCAAAACCACCCCGGGCGTGTCGGCCACCCACGTCGCCCCTCCGGCTATTCGCAGATAGGTTTCTTCCTTTGATGCTGAGCCGCCCGAGCGCTCCCTCTGCTGGCCACCGCGAGTAACAGCAACCTTTCTCCCTGGGCCGGGCAGGAAACGTTCAAAAAGAGGCGGAGGCGACTCTCGCAAAACGCGCATGCGCCGCCGAGCCGGCCGCTCCGAGGAGGAAGGAACCATTCGCGGGCTGAAAGGAGGGGTGCGGGAGAACCCGGAAGTAAGGAGCAAGGGGAAGCACGTGGGTGGGTTTTTGGAAGGGGTAGGAAAGGAGGGGTGGGAGTGGGTTATGTTTGGGACGGAAGGGGTTAAGCCTACCCTGGGGAAAAAGTTGCCTTTTGGACTACAGCTCCCAAAATGGGAGTTGCAGTCCAAAAGCCCCCAATTTTTCCATCTTTGCAAGCTTTCTCCTCCCACTCAGTTTTGCATCAAAGTGGGGGGGTACTTACCAATCATTCAAGGACAGGAGGAGGGGTGAGGAGGTGGAAGGGGTTGCAGGGGAAGATTTGCATCTTGCTCTCAGGAGGGGGGGTCTTAGGGAACTGCCCCCCCTCTCAAGAGTGGGGAAGGAGTGCTCTCTGTTCACCTCTTAAAAGGGGAGGGGTCCAAAGCAGAGGCCTCCTGCACGTGCATACAGGTGTGTGGCTGTGCTCTGGATGGGGACCTCAGCGGGCAGGAGGGAGGGCAGGCTCGCTTTCAGCGGGGCTCGTGTTGGATGTGGGCTGGCGTGAGCGATGGGCGGTTAGACTGCATGTCCCAGCCGTCCTCAGCCTTGGCTATCTTGGTTGGGGATGATGGGCATTCCAGTCCAACAATATTTGGAGAGGTCCTTATTTATTTATGCTGCCCTGATTTAGACTTCCTCGCCCTCATCAGATCTTGTCCATTTTTTTGAAGTTTAGTTGCTCTCGGGACTACAGATGCCAGAATCTCCCTCCAAACTTACTTGGATAGCTAATCTGAGTGATATTCCTGTGTAACCAAGCCTGCTTGATTGATGGAGCCTAATGGAAGTACGGTCCTCCCTCCACGTTTGCTAGGGTTTAGGGGCACAGGACCCCCGTGAAAGTGGAAAAAAAAGTGAATAACTCTAGGCACCCCCAAACCAAATTTAACACACAAAAAAGTATGCTCACCCTATTCAACGCACCGTGGATTCCTTTGAGGCCTCAGGGTTTCTTCACAAGGCAGAAATGGAGGGGCTGGTGGGGCTTACGGCCACCTCCGCTGCTGCCCCACACCATTTTTAAGAGGGGCCTACAAGCCTCATTTGCAGTTTCTCAGCTTCACGAGGCTTGCAGTCCCTGTTAAAAATGGCATTAGGAGGCAGCAGAGGGGACAGCAAATAATCTGTGAATAATCAAATCCGCAAAAGTGAAACCTGCAGATGTGGAGGGCTGACTGTATTCTTTTTCTCTCTTCTGACTCTTCTGGAAGAAGCAGAACCTGATGATGGAAGTGACCAAGGAGAGTGCTGCCTAGCTCATGCTTTCCACTGATTCTTCATCTTTTCTCTCCCCCTAGCTCCGTCTTGTGATGCTTCGCTCCTTCTGCAACCGGGGGTCTCAGCCGCAAGGCTTCGCCCTCTGGGAGAGATACCAGTCCCTCGGCAAGAAGGCCATGGGCCCCCTCCTGCCTTCCTGTCCCAGTCAGTTTGCATTTTTGGCCAGTAGCGCAGGGAGGTGGCAGAAATGTTTGCAGAAGACCTGGCAGATGGGCAGTGCCAGCACTGCTGACTCTGCATCAGGTTCGACAGAAAGCATCTTTGCTGGAGCAAGAAGAGGGGTTTTATACTCCAGTCAAATCGGGCGCCAAAGGTCTTTTTCTCAGGGAAGCGCACAGAGCCCTGGATCCGGCTCACGGTTCCAGCTGAGGACACGGCTGCTCATCACTTTTCTCTTTGGGAGCGGGATCGTGGCCGCCTGGCTGTACGTTCGGGCCGAGAAGGTGCAGAAGGAGAAGCTGAGGCGTATTGAGGAGCTGAGGAAGTTGGCCATTGGACAGGGCGACTTCCACCTGGTGGACCACACGGGGAGGCCCCGCTCCAAGACCGACCTGCGGGGCAGCTGGGTCCTGCTGTACTTCGGCTTCACCCACTGCCCAGACATCTGCCCCGAGGAGCTGGAGAAGATGAGCCGGGTGGTGGATCTGCTCGACCGAGAGGCCGGCCTTCCCCGGGTCCAGCCAGTCTTCATCACGGTCGACCCGGAGCGGGACGACGTGGAGGCCGTGGCCAAGTACGTCCAGGAGTTCCACCCCCGGCTCTTAGGACTCACTGGCACTCCAGAGCAGGTGAAGGAGGCCGGGCGGGCCTACCGCGTCTACTACAGCGCCGGCCCAAAAGACCAGGATAATGACTACATTGTGGACCACACGGTGATCATCTACCTGCTCAGCCCGGACGGCCTTTTCCTGGACTATTACCAGCGGAACAAGTCGGACGCCAAGATTGCAGAGAGTGTCAAGAAGCACATGGAGACTTACCAGAGCCTCTTTGGCTGAGCGTGTGTGATGCCCAGGTGCAGGGATCTCTGGTTCCTTACAGGCAGCTGGACGCTCTTTATTTCGAGGATGGGCAGCTGTGCTTTCCAAACACTGACCCCCTTCAACTCCCATGTGTCCTCATCAGTGGCGGGGGATTGTGAGAGCTGCAGTCCAAAAGAATCTGCAAGGCCACAGTTGCTCTCTTCTGCTCTACTTGAATGTGCCCAACTCTTTCGGGGAAGGGACTGTTTATACTCAAAGACTTTTGGGGTTGCATCTGGTGGTGATGAGTTCCGGAAGCTGTGCTGAAATAATATTAGGAGCAAAGTGGTATTACACAGCATATGTGTGTCTTTATTAACATATTTGGGGTCAAAGATTATTACTATTATATATTTATATAGTGCCATCACTGCATATGGCACTTTACAAGTAAAATAAACAGTTCTGTCCCCTCAGGCTTACAGTCTAATTTAAACAGCATGTAAAAGGAGAAAGGGACAGCAGTCTGGGAGGGGATTAAGCCCTGTGGATGCTGCCTCTTCTTCTCTCCTTCTGGGCGGTGGCAGTTGGAACAGAGGGAGAGGACTTTGCATCTCTTTCTGGGTGCAGTCAGCTGCAGTCTGGGAGGGGGTTATTGAATCAGAGAGCTGGAAGAAACCACAATGACCATCGAGTCCAACCCTCTTCAGCCATGCAGGAACACGCGCTCAAAGCACCCCCAGCAAATGGTCATCCCATCTCTGTTTAAAAACCTTCAAAGGCGGAGACGCCACCACACTCCATTGATGCAGCAGCAGATTCCACTGTCAGACAGCTCTTACCTTCAGGATGTTCTCCCTAAAGCTTAGGTGGACTCTCTTTTCTTGAAGTTTGAAGCCATTGCTCCATAGTGTCCTAGTCTCTGGAGCAGCAGAAAACAAGCTTGCTCCATCTTCTATATGGCATCCCTTCAAATGTTTAAACACAGCTATCCTGTCCCCTCTTCACCTTCTCTTCTCCAGGCTAAAGATCCCAGCTCCGAGTGCTCCTCAGAAGGTTCCGTGGTTTCCAGACCATTTTGGTCACCCTTCTCAGGACACCTTCTAGCTCGCCAATATCCTTCTTGAAAAGTGGCGCCCAGAACTGCACACGATATTCCAGGTGGGGTCTGAGCAAAGCAGAATCGAGTGGGATTATCCCTTTCCTTGACCTAGACTCCAGACTCCTGTTGATGCAGCCTAATATAGCATTGGCCTTTTCTTCTCTCCCTCTGATGGCATCAGCACTGAGATCCACTGGGGCCCTCCATGGGTCTCAGCACTGCTGCAATCATTGTCTCTCTGGCTACAGCGATGCAGGAAAATGCTTCTCTAATCTCTGCTCGCTGCAAGGGAAGGAAGGTCCTCATGGGATGGCTTCAGGGGATTTCCTGTGGGTGTGTACATGTGAGACAGAGCCCCTTGTTACAGTGGCCCCACAGTTCCAATCCTGGGATTCTGTCACTGCCCCCCTCACCTTTAATCATGGCATCCTAGAGTTGGAAGAGACCCCAGGGGCCCTCCAGTCCAACCCTGTTCTGCCCTGCAGGAAGATACCATCAAAGCCCTCCCTTGGACAGATGGCCCCCGAGCTTCTGCTTAAAAACTTCCAAAGAAGGAGGAGACTCCACCACACTCCAAGGCAGCAGATTCCATTGTCAAGCAGCTCCTACCCTCAGGAAGTTCTTCCTAAGGTTTAGGTGGAATCTCTTTTCCTGCAGTTTGAATCCAGTTGCCATACATCTCAACCAAATGGAGGTACCCATTAAACAGGCATGATAGAGGCAGCCAAAGATAGCTTAAACAAAGAATAATAAGTGGACGTTTATTGAGACAAGGAAATAATACACTAACCCTTGAACTTCTCAATCATTCATAGCTCCCCAAAACTCCTGCACGAAGCCTTCCATCACAGCCTTGGGGAAGATGGGTGAAGAAGCTGCCCCACGACAAGGTGTGTTCAGTCAGTGATACTTTTTCCCAAGTGAATCCCAGCTCCGTTGCGGCAAGAGGAGGGAACGTAAAATCTGGCAGCCTGCGGCAATAAATCCCTCACAGCAGGCGGTCTCTCTATTTGGTACCCGCTGTTGCGTGGCTGCCAAGTTGTTTGTGACTTATAGTGGCCCTAAGGTGAACCTATCATGGGGTTTTCTTGGCAAGCTTTCTCCAGAGGGTTTGCCATTTGCCTTCCTCTAAGGCTGTGGGGACGTGACTTGCCCCAAGGGCACCCAGTGGGCTTGCCGAGCACAGTGGAGACTGATTTCCAGAGCTGCAGCCCAGTGCTTAAACCACAGTGCGGTGCTGGCTCTCAGCCGCTGGCACCAGAGACCTCTAGGCCAGACTGTAAAGCTTTCAGACTTAACCCAGGCCAGGGGAACAGTCTTTACACCTTTGTCCTCTGGGTACGATGCACACCTGCTGTGCCTCAGCCTCGTCAGGTAAGCATGGAGAAGATCCTGTTTACTTCATCCGCAAGTCACCTACGGACCCAAGCCCGCTTGGTGTCCTGCAGCTGCAGTCTGCGTGGCCTTCGCCATGCCCTCACCTCCCTTGCATCTTAATTGCCACAATCCAGAGAGGCTCCAGCGTTTTGTAGAGATGGTTCTCTGACTTGTAATTGTTCACTTTCCCCAGCAGGTGGAACTCTTAGCAGCCTAAATATAAAGGCACCAAGGTAGTTTCTGATCTTGGACAGTAAGCAGGGTTAGTTCTGGTTAGTACTTGGATGGGAGACAATCGACAAATACCAGGCTCGGTTTCAGAGGAAGGAACTGGCGAAACCACCTCTGAGGATTCCTTGCCTAAAAGAACCTTATGTAGTTCTCATGGGGCTGTTATTAGTCAACAAGTGCACGGATACATACGCGTTTGTGGAATGAAGCCTAAATGCCCTAAAGGCACCAGATCCTGTCTGATCTTGGAAGCTAAGTAGGGCCAGTCTTGGTTAGTACTTGCATGAGAGACTTCCGAGGAATACCAGCTGCTGTAGGCTATATTTCAGAGGAAGAAACTGATAAAACCACTTCTGAGTCTACCTTGCCTAAGCTAACTGCGAAATTCATGGAGTCACCATAAATTGACAGGTGTCGAAGGCGCACACACACACACCCACATAGTTACTACCCACTTACATTTTTGAGATCTAGGAGGTGAAAAGGAGAGAGAGATTCAGAGAGAGATCTGTGGGATTCTGTGTTGAGGCCAAGCTCCCAGGCTTAGCCAAACAGGTGGGTTCGCTCCTTGCCTTCTCATACTGACAGTGCTATTTGATGTGAGCTGCTCCCCCACACGTCCCCACTGGCTCCCAGTTTCCTTTTGAACCTGAACGTTCCCACACAACCCTGCCTTCTCCCTGACTCCCAGGTCTATTGCTGGGTTCCTTGGCCCTCTTCCCAGACCTCTGTAACAATCAGGCGAGCAAGATGAGGGCAGGGTGATTCCCACGCTTTCTCAGTTGCCAAACTTGTCCTCCTAGAAGTGGAAACCACATATTCTGCTGATTGACAAAGGGAATGCCACACAAGGTTTCTACTCCCTCCAACAATTACTTTGGGTCCTCCTCTTCTTTGGAAAGCTGCTGTAAGGCATGCAAGCTAGAGAGCAACCTGAGTGAGCTTTGTCTCAAGGGCAACCAAAAACTTCATGTCTGTGTGTGCTCAGTCTTACAGGTGGGAAGACATGGGACAGCTCACCCTCTTCTCTCATGCCTCATTTCTGCTGCCACCTTCATGTTTCTGGTTGCAGTTACACCGCACAAGTTTAATAAGTTGCACTCTATTCTGCTTTGGTCAGGCCTCACCTGGAGGGATCTGTATCCAGTTCTGAGCACTGCTGAGTTCAAGAAGGATATTGACAAACTAGAACATGTTCAGAGAAGGGTGACTGAGATGATCAAAGGGTTGGACACCAAGCCTTCTGAAGAACGACCAAGGGAGCTGGGGATGTTCAGCCCAGAGAAGGCTGGTCTGAGGGTCATATTTAGATACCCGAAGGGAGGCCCCATAGATAAATGACCACAGGATTCTCCTTCAGTAGGCAAAGGTGCTCCAAAGGCAGCACGACCCCAGGACGGGGAATCCTGCTGAGAAGAGACAGGCGGCCTCCTCTTGCTTTTGGGTCTGTGCCTCGCCAGTTCTCCTCACTTGACAACAGCCAGCCATCCTTGTGAGCACTGAGGATGGGCGGAAGAGGAAAAGCTGGCCTCCAGTTCCTGATGTTTTCAGTCTGTTTTTATGAAGCTACTAGGCCCCATTCTCAGCCCCTGAGAGATGAAACCAATCTCTGCTTTCCTCCTGACCTTTCAGACCCAGCGCTAAGAGCAGAGAAGCCAGGAGGAGTCCAGCACATGTCCATTTATTGGAGGAAAGCAAAGTTGAAGGAGACACAAGGTTAGGGAAGATGACCCTAAGGAATACAAAGAAAGGAATGGAAATCAGCTGGAAGAAGTTGTACAGAAATCATACATACATATATGTACACATACACAAAAACACAGACACACATACATGGACAGGGAAAAAGGAAGCGACGTGTCACTGCTGGGTGAGGGAAGGAGCTGTGTAGGTGCGGAAACGCTCGTGGGCTTTCTCCTGAGTCAGCAGACGGAGGGCCATGGTGTCCACCCCTTCCTCCAGGCCAGGCTTTTGAGAGATTTCCACCGTGTAGTCATTGGCCTAGAGGACACAGAAGCATTTCAAGGTCAGCCAAGTCATGAGAACTGGGAACCAGGGATGAGATGAAGTTCTGCTGCTTCTACACTCTACCTCCTGGGCTCCTGAGAGGGGTGGTCATGGTTGGCAAGGGTGTGTGTGTGTGTGTGGAACATGCCCCAAAGCAGTCAACTGGCACCCCCCCCCAACACGCACCAAGTTACTGATTGATTCCTTCGTTCAATTCATACTCTGCCTTTCTCACAATTCAGAAACCACGGTGGGTTATTGTAAGCTAAAAGAAAATACATCTCAAATAATGTAGCGTAAAAAATGCTTTAAAAATTAAATAAGCAATCATGCATTAAAAATATTAATTTACTCAAAAAGCATTTAAGATTATCATAGAATCATAGAGTTGGAAGAGTCGCCAGGGGCCATCGAGTCCAACCCCCTGTTACGCAGGAACACCCATCAAAGCATTCCCAACAGATGGCCATCCAGCCTCTGCTTAAAAACCTCCAAAGGAGGAGGAGACTCCACCACACTCTGAGGCAGCCTATTCCACTGCTGGACAGCCCTGACTGTCAGGAAGTTTTTCCTGAGGTTGAAAAGGTTCAAGAGGTTTTACTTCATCATGAAGACAAAGTAGAATAGCCCCACACCGATTCAAAGACCCTTCCAAACTGGCCAACTAATAAACAAATGCCTGCCAGCAGAAAGAGATCAGAGCTGAGGCCAGCTGAGACTCCTATGGGAGAGAACTCCATAGTCTGGGAGCAGCCCCTGAGAAGGCCCTGAGGCTCATGGGACTAAGAGAAAGCCCTCCCTGAAGGATCGCCTTTCCCCCTCTCTCTTTCCTCCCCCCGCCCCAATTTTCTGCCATACTCACAAGCTGCAGAGAGGCCAGCATGCAACGGCAGACCTCAAAGGCTGGCTGCCCAGCCACTAAGCTGGCAAAGGAGCGCCACTCGCCCACGCGGCCCAAGCTGGACACTAAGCGGTCCCCGTAGCTGTGGATGTCGAAGGCGGCCCGTGCTTCCTGTGCAGAGAAAGTCAACAAGTAAGGAACACTGCACTCCACACAGCCTCTTCTTCAAGGCACTGGCTTTTCACTCTTCCTGGTGCCACACCCAGCCTCCCAGGGGCAAGGGGTTGTCGTTGAGTGTGCACTCCATGGCTTGGGGCCAGCTTTGACTGGTCCATCATCCCTGGGTAGAGGATGACTCAGCTACTGTAGTCGAAGCACTGCTAACTTTCAGCTTTGACTACTGTAATGCACCCCAGTTGGGGCTGCCCTCGAAGACAACTCTGAAGTTGAAGCTAGTGCAAAACACAGCAGCTATACTGTTGTAAAGACTGTGTGTGAAGGGAGGAAGTGGGCAAGCCTGGATGAAGGCAGCCAATATCGGTTCAGGGAATGCTGCAAAGTGGGGCCTGCAGGTAGGAAACATTACAAAACCTGAGCCTTGTCTCTGCCTGTCAGGAGACAGAAAGAAAAAGCTGATACAGAGACAGGAAATAGACTTGAGAGAGAGAGGAAACAAATGCAATAGACAGGAGAGTCAGACAAAGAAAAAGACTGACTCTGATTTTGAAGAGCTATGAATGATTGAGAAGTGCAAGGGTTAATGTGCTATTTCCCTGTGTTTTCATAAACTTCCACTTGTTCTTCTCTGTTTAAACTGTCTCTGGCTGTCTCTAGCAAGCCTGGCAAAGAGTCAAATCATGCTTACCGCCACAAGCCCACAAAACCACACAGCCACAGGCCCACCACAGTGGTGTCACCTTGAGGCCCGAGTCCCCATTCCAGGAAGGGATTACGGGAGGAAAGGGCAAGGTGAGTGACAGGATTCCAAGGGCTGGAACTGCAGGGCCAGCTTGGCAAGAGTTCCATGTCACATCATGCAACAGTGGTCTTCAAGAAACTGCACTGGTTGCCAATATGCTTGCAGTCTGCACAGGGAAAGTCAGCTGCCACCCCACACTGTGTTCTGCAGGGCTCATCTGGCCATCCCTCTTGCTGCCTCAGCCATTTCCTTACCTGCTCTTCCAGCTGTGGCCCCATCATCTCCTCCCAGTCTCGGACACGCCGGGACAGCACGGTCTCGCGGGCGTACTTCTGGGAATGAGCAATGAACAGCTCCTAGGAACACATGGGAAAAAGAGGTTGGAGGGGAAGAGGTAATTGGTTGACTGACTGAACCCAAAGGGTGATCACGAATGGCTGCTTTTCATCCTGGAGAGAAGTGACTAGCGGGGTGCCACAGGGTTCTGCCCTGGACCCAGTGCTGTTCAATATTTTTATCAACCACTTGGATGAAGGAATAGAGGGCATACTCATCAAATTTGCAGATGACACCAAATTGGGAGGGGTTGCTAATACGCCAGAGGACAGGATCAAAATTCAAAATGACCTGGATAGATTGGAGAGCTGGGCCACGGGTAACAAAATGAAATTCAACAGAGAGAAGTATAGGGTCCTACACTTAGGTAGAAAAAAATGGAATACAGAAGTATAAGATGGGGGACACGTGGCTGGATAGCAGTACGTGTGAAAGGGATCTAGGAGTCTTTGTAGACCACAAGCTGAACATGAGTCAGCAATGTGATGCAGCAGCCAAGAAAGCCAATGCAATTCTTGGCTGCATCAATAGGAGTATGGTGTCTAGATCGAGGGAGGTACTGGTACCACTCTACTCTGCTTTGGTTAGACCTCATCTTGAATACTGTGTCCAGTTCTGGGCACTCCAATTCAAGGACATGGTCATGCTGGAGCAAGTCCAGAGGAGGGCGACCAAAATGGTGGGGGCCTGGAAGCCACGAAGCCCTATGAGGACAGACTTAGAGAGCTGGGGATGTTTAGTCTGCAGAAGAGAAGGTTAAGAGGGGACACAATAGCCATGTTTAAATATTTGAAGGGATGCCATGTAGAGGGCTTGTTTTCTGCTGCTCCAGAGACCAGGACAAGGAGCAATGGATTCAAGCTGCAGGAAAGGAGATTCCACCTGAACCTCAGGAAGAACTTCCTGACAGTCAGGGCTGTCCGGCAGTGGAATACACTGCCTCGGAGTGTAGTGGAGTCTCCTTCCTTGGAGGTTTGTAAGCAGAGGCTGGATGGCCATCTGTCGGGAGTGCTTTGAGGGTGTTCCTGCACGGCAGGGGGTTGGACTGGATGGCCCCTGGGGTCTCTTCCAACTCTACGATTCTATGATTCTATGCTTCTTGCAGTTGAGCGTTTGGCTAAGAGATACCCTAAATATGGCTCATTCTTATTGTTGTGTGCCTTCCAGTTGTTTCAAACTTACAGCGACCCTGCAGTGAACCCGCCACAGGGTTTTCTTGGCAAGATTTCTTTATAGGGGGCCGAGAGAGTGGGATTTGGCCAAGGTCACCCAGCGGGGTCCAGAGCTGAGCAGGGATTCAAACCCTGGTCTCCCAGATCTCTAGTGCAACTCAAACCACTACAACACACTGGCTCTCCAAGTCCTGCCCATAAACAGAGCTTTTGGGTGACTCAGAAAGTTCAGCTGCTCCTGGTACTGCCCCACATTCCTCCATTTGGATTTTCAGGCTCACCGTAAGTGAACCGCCATCAGTTAATTATTAAATAATTAAAACATTTATATCCTGTCTTATATTTAAGAATCTTTGGGCAGCTTACAATAAAATTAATTTATCTAATTTAAAGCAGTAAATATTAATTTATAAAACCACAAAAAGGGTATGAAATACTTTCACAACTCAAAGCAAAATGCTTTGAAAACCACTGCAGAACATCTATGACTACTTGGAACCATACGCAACGGCAGATTTGGATGGATACACTATGCTTCAAAAGTTTTTAGTAAAAACTTGTGTTTTTCCTTAGTGCTGAACAATGCCAGCAGTGGCATTAGACATCTGACAGAAAAATATTCCATCTCTGGGGGGACACAGTAGAGAAGATCCTCCCACGGTACATTTCCCCTAAATGTTTTGCCATGTTTATCCCCAAATAGCCATGTTTAAATATTTGAAGGGATGTCACGCTGAAGATGGAGCAAGCTTGTTTTCTGCTGCTCCAGAGACGAGGATGCTATGGAGCAAGGGCTTCAAACTTCAGGAAAAGAGATTCCACCTAAACCTTTGGAAGAACTTCCTGACAGAAAGAGCTGTTTGACAGTGGAATGCGCTGTTGCCTCAGTGGAGTGTGGGGGAGTCTCCTCCTTCATTGCGCCAAATCCTAGTCTCTGGAGCAGCGAACAAGCTTGCTCCACCTTCGACATGACATTCCTTCAAATAAATAATAATAATAGTAATAATAATAATAAAATTTATTTATATCCCACCTCTCCCAATGGATCGAGGCGGTACTACAACAGTATATAAATACAGTAAAAGCAATTAAAACATAACCCATCCTCCCCACCCAATGTGGCTATCATGTTGCCTCTTAACCGTCTCTTCTCTAGGCTAAACATCCCCAGCTCCCTAAGCCACTCCTCAAAGTTCCTCATGGTTTCCAGGCATTTCACCATTTTGGTTGCCCTCTTCTGGACACGTTCCAGCATGTCAATATCCTTCTTGAACTGTGGTGCCCAGAACTGGACACAGGATTCCAGGTGAGGTCTGACCAAAGCAGAAGAGAGTGGTACTGACAGCCAGTGTGGTGTAGTGATTTGAACACTGGACTACAACTCTGGAGGTCAGGCTTGATTCCCTGCTTGACCAAAGAAACCCACTGGGTGACTTTGGGTGCCTCTGGGTGCATCAAACACTCTCAGCCCCAGAAAGCCCCATGACAGGGTTGCCTTAGAATCACCAGAAGTCGGAAAATGACTTGAAGTCACACAATTACACACAAAAGCAACAATTAAGTTTCCTCAACTGAGAAATCATACTCCTGTTGATGCAACCTACAATTGCACTGGCGCTTTTAGCTGCTGCATCACACTGTTGACTCATGTCCAGCTTGTGGTCTCCTAGGTCTCCTAGATCTCTTTCACACTCCCTCTAGATATGTTGGATGAAAACTGCCATTATAACCAGCTGCCATTGGCAGGAATTGGGAAGATTCTCCCCTGCCCACTCCCAGCCGCCATATAGCACAAGCAAGACAGTAAAAAGAGGTGAGGTTCAGCGAGGTCTGGATCCAATAAAAAACTGGAGCGATCCCTATTGTATGCCACTCCTCAGGAGCAAAATACATACCACGTTTTTCCGTACCAGCTCCTCATAGCTGAGAGAGGAGGGTATCCCATCAGGGTCTGTAAAGCAAACACAGGAATTAGATGTCTGAGCACCTGGGAACAGCAGTGCACAGATGATGCTCTCATGTACACCACGTCCCAAAGCACCCTGAAAAATAGTGGAAGCAGGGAATCATTGCTTGAAGTAACACTGGAATGTAGTTGGCCAAGCAGTAGCATCTTCCAGTCAGCATACCAGTGGTATTCTGAGAAATGAAGTCCAAAAAATAACTCTTCACACACTCAGTTAACATATCCCTACCCTCTTGCTTAGAGAGCCCCATCTTCTGCATTTCATGTTCTTCCCATCCTCTCAGTGCTCCATATAGAAGCACTTCAATCTGCTGGCATTGCTGCTTCTTACCTATCATGCCCTCTGGTGCCACCTCTGGGGCTTCATCCTCCAGGAAGTTGTCCTCTGTGGAAGGAAAGAAAAGGCTGCAGTCAGGGCGGATGTACTCAGAGGGTTTCCCCACCTTCTAGCCACACTCCAAAATGGCCCAGAGGAAGCACCTGCTCCAATGTCGCCCTCCATGGGATTGTCCAAGGCATCCTTTTCCTCCTCCCGCTCCTCCTCCAGGGCATCCAGATCCTCAGCGGCCTTGGTCAGCAGCCACGGGTCTTGCTTCAGGGTAAAAAAAAGAAAGAAGAAGAAGCCAGGGGTCATTGTTTGCAATTGATTACCAACAAGTGTTGGCGTCTCTGGGGGACCAATTTCCGCCCCTGGAAGTTCTAAGGGCAGCACGGACTGCCAAGACACCAAAAAAATAAATAAACATCAAGCAAATAAGTAAATAAAATCTGAAGCACCTCCAAATCCACTGCTGGCTTTGAAATAGCTTTGAAGGAATGTTCTACAATGCAGGACATTCCCGCTAACTGATTTAAAAGGTGACCTGTTCTATCCCGAGGACTCTAGGATGGACAATTAATTCATAGAATCATGGAGTAACAGAGTTGGAAGACACCATCTAGTCCAACCCCCTGCCATGCCTCTTGGCCAGTGAAAGGATAGCCAGGGAACAGGGATAGGGAGAAGGCCAGAAAAAGCCTTGAAGTTTCTCCCACCTCTTATTTTCAAGATTATAATAGTGATAATAATAATGATGACAATGGCGATACAGTAGTTCCCCTTGCCTACAGGTTTGGTTTTTGTGGTTTCGGTTGCCCACGGTCACCCTGTTCCCTCACACACTCACTTCCTCCCTCCCATTCTTTGCCCTGATCCGACCCCCAGCAGCCCACACAGTGGCACCCACGCGGCCGGCTCTGGGTCTCAACACCTGCACTTTGCCAGCCTGCTCCCCATTTAAACCACCCCTGCACTGACACAGCCAGAGAAAATGGCTCTGGCATCACGGGAAGTAGTCAAAATATTGTCAAAACAGGGAACCATATCTGAAAAGCTGAGTGTTTTACCAATCCGCCACTACAGTTGCTCCCTTCCTTACCCTGGCTCATATGGAAAGATTATCTCATCGCCTGTGGAGAATTCTGAGAGCAGGGGTGTGGCCCCTGGGAAGTCCCATCTGGGGCCTAGGTCAGAGGACTCCCCATCTGCTGCAGGACATTCCAAATTGTTCCCAGGGGGAGTCAGCCCAGGCCTGCAAGACTCTTTGACAGGAGAGGGACTCCAGGGCCACTTGTGCCTCCCCATTCCTTTCTCCTTTTGTACCAGGCCCATTAGGTCATGCGATATTACTTCAAACAGTACATCCTTGGTAGAAAAGCTGCATAAAAATCAAGGATGGACAATGCATGGTGGATGGAGGTACCGTGTCGCCCAGGGATCTGTGGAGGACAAACCCCCACACAAATTCTTTTAAACTTTTTGCCCACAAATGCCCCCCAACATATCCTGAGGCCACCAAAGGAAGGGATTTCACCATATCTTTGGCCCTCTGTGGACCATTTCAGAACTGGGAGAGGCTATTTTCCAACAGGAATCAGAGGCACAGAGTTGGAAAAGACCCCAAGAGCCATCCAGGCCAACCCCCTTCTGCCATGCAAGAAGACCACCATCAAAGCATTCCTGACAGATGATCATCCAGCCTCTCTTTAAAAACCTACAAAGAAGGTGATTCCGCTACACTCGATCGAGACAGCAGCATAGTCCACTGTTGAATTGCTGTCAGTATGTTCTTCCTAATATTTAGGTGGGATCTCTTTTCCTGAAATTTGAATTCACTGTTCCATAGTCTCTCTGGAGCAGCAGAAAACAGGCTGGCTCCATCTTATGTACAACATTGTTACTCCGATGGAAAAACCCTATCCCGAGGTCTACAATTTGATATTAAATATGATTTTGTGTGCCTGAGAGGTCGCCCGGATGAGCATGTAGGCAGTCACGGTCTAATGACCGAAAACCAGGTCAGGCCAGTAAAATCCCCAGTCATGTAGCCCCAGGAGACCTCAAGATGTGTAAACCCACAATAAACAAAGGGTCCTTGGCCCCAAGATGCCGACTTGAGGGGATTAGTGTGTCTGACCCAAGTTGAGCAAATATTCTAGCAGGTGAGGACCATTTACGTGAAGTCACACCACAAACAAACACAACTGAAGATCCTGAGACTTTGGCAACACCTTGCAATCCCATCACACAAAGGAAATTACCATGGTGGAGCTTCGTTATCACTCCAACACCCATTGTTCTCCCCAGGAAAGGATTAGCCCTCCAGGTACCTTTCCCCCTACAAATAGTCCCAGTTTTTCAGCGTTTCTTCAGATCACTCCCGGTCACCCCAGCAGACCATTGCTCCGTCCGCTGAATGATCCCCTCAGCCCTCTCCGTGCTGAGCCCCACTTCTCCCCTGCCTTCCCGGACCCAGGACTTCAGGAAAAGGTGCAGTACTACCCCAGCTGTATCCCTCCAATACTCCCCTATCCAATTTCCTCTCTTTTGCTTCTTAATAGCTCTTGGGTGCGTGTGTGTGTGAGTGCGTTGGTGCATGAGACTTTTATTCAATAAAATCATTTACTGGACCTTTTCGTTTGGTTTTTGGCTTGGCCTGACCCCGTAAAACTGGGTATAAAGACCCTGCTAAGTTACCCTGCCTCTGGCATTGCTATTGTTTGTGCTCTGGCTAGTTTCCATTCCCCATCGAGTGGAGCACATTGAGGTGTCCCCCAAGGGACCCAGAAATCAGGGTAACAACATCATCCTTTCAGATATTTAAACATGGCTATTATGTCCCCTCTTAACTTTCTCTTCCCCCAGCTAAACATACTCAGCCGCTCCTCAGAGGGCTTCATGGTTTCCACAAAGTGATCGCTGGGCCTTTGCCCTGGGCCGTGTTTTCTCCACCCTGATATAGAAGAAATGAATACACAAACAATTTCCTCACCATTCTCCTCTGCAGCTTCTTCTGGGCAGCCAGGCGCTGTTTCACCTCCTTCCAGTAGAGGACCTCTAGATCTGCCCAAAAAGAAAGAGACACGGTCACGACCTTCCTTCTGCAGCAAGGATGGGATTCATGCAGTGCCCTCGGGGGCCCCTCCCATGACTGCCTAACCATTCTTTCCAAGCCTTTTGTTTCTAAGTGACAACTTCTACTCCCGGAAGTGTCCAGGAAAGTTGATTCTCGTCAACAGTGAAGCACAGCCCCTTCCTCTCATCTTGTGCCCCCTCCCCAGTGTTTCTACTCACTTCTGGTTTGACTGTCCTGTCCTTTTTTCAAAGTATTTTTGGGAGGACTGGCATCAGTGTGTGTGTGTGTGGGGAGGGGAAGGATCCCTAGACCCCCAGCATTTGCCCATTCCTGCTCTGCAAAATCAGCCTTCACCACCTTCCTCCTGCTCCCACACTTGGGAACTTCTCATATTACAAATGAGGTAACATTCCAGGAGCTCTTCTTGATACAGGTTGAGTCCCCCTTATTTGAAATGTTTGGGACCACAAGTGTTTTGTGTTGTGTTTTGGAATACCTGTATTTGCATGAACATAATATGCAGTACTGTACAGCAGATCTCCAGGGAGCCCATGAATGAATGAGCAGGAGGACTGCAGCCGAATACAAGTATTTTAATTCCAAATATAGGTACCATGTCCCTTAGTCTCTCAGATCTTCAGTCTCTCTCCAGCCTCACGTCTCATATGCAACGTAAGTAGAGAACAAACAAGATGTGGAGAGAGGCACAAGGATCTGCACAATGAGGGAAGTGTGGATTTGCACCAAGCATTATGGTTGAATTTTTGCACTTCACAGTCCTTTGTTTCTCTCTCTCCAGCCTCACATCTCATTTGTTCTCTGCTTGTGTTGTGTAGGAGATGCAAGGCTGGAGAGACTGAAGATCGGAAAGAGGAGTGAAAAGAAGCGCTGCAGTCACTACCTTGAAGGCAAAAGCAGGTGGCTGGCAGCAAAACATTTTTGAAGGTTTTTGGATTTCAGATCTATGGATTAGGGATGCTCAATCTGTGTAGATAAAGCTGCCTTTCCAGGGTCTAGCCTTGCTGTCTCCAAGGCCATCCCTCTTTTTCACCAGCCTGCCTCCTAAACCCTATTGAAGAGTAAGCCTCAGAATAACGTTAGTTTTTCTTACTGCAGGAAGCACAAGGGAGTTAAAATTTAAGTGCGTTTAAGGTCTTTTTTACACTGAACAATTATAGTAGTAGTGGATCACTTTTAACTCCTACGGCTGCATCCCAAGTAATCCTAGGATTTGTAGTTTGGTGGTTCAGTATAGAAAAGAAAAGCCCAAGATTCCACAGGATGCAGCCATGGCAATTAAAATGATAAGGAAGTGCTATTAACTGTGTAGCATGAAAGAGACCTGAAAAGGAATTTAAGTCTATGGCCAAATTATTATTGTCCGCTCCACTGATGCGTACACAGCGCTGTCAAAGCTGCAAGCCTTTCAAGATCTGACTCCACATCTGTGGAATGGTCTTCCTTTGGACCCTTAGCTGGAAGAGGGTCTCGCCCACTTTCACAAGGGGTTGAAGACCTTCCTCTTGGATTCATTGGAGTAAGCTGCTGAGTTGTGCCTGAGGTTGCTGAGATGGGTGGTGGGATGTTGGGGGTTTTACATTCATTTACAATGTTATGTTTTATTGTCTTTGTCTCTGATTGTGTATGCTTGCTATTCCACCCCTTGGTGGCAAGGCTGTTATAAACATTGTCATCTCCATTAATCCTCTTATCTCTGATCACACTGGGAGAGTGGGCACAGTCAGCCCAAGGCCCAGAGATTCTCCACCATCTGGGATCTGAGCAACCCTCAGCTACTTCAGGCTGCCTTCACCAAGTAAACAGCCATGTTGAGGCCTGAGATCTATGAAGGCGCAGGGAATTCTGCAAGATTCCACGTTTGCCTGAAACTAGAGTCCTGAAAAGGCCCAGAAGGGGAACACAACTAGTCTAGGGGCCAGAAAGCCAGATCCCCCTTCTCCCCACAACTTCTGCTCTGGTTACACACTCACCGGCGAAGGTTGGGCCTTTCCTCCTACTTCTTGGGTTGCTGGCTCTGTCATGCTCTGGAGAGAAAAGTCAAACATGTTTAGAAAGAGGGCTGTTGCTCCCCTGGGGTCCTTTCTCCCCACTCCTTTCTCAAACGCCTTGTGGTGTTATGTGTCTCTCCCAATATACACCTGCCAGAGGATGGGTAGTTGCAGGCAATTGGTGGCAATACACTGTGGAAGGACATGGGAGCAGAGGCTTTTCTGCTGTGGCACCCCAGCTGGGGAATGCCTTAAGAGTCCTGATTGATGCCAAAGTTAGCTTCATTCTATAACCAAGTCAAACTGTGGTTATTTAGTACAGCCTTTGGGGCCCCTCTGATTTCATTCTGCATGCGAATGTTTTGAAGTGACTTAAATTGTTTGAAACTGTCTTGCTTTAACTGGTCAAATTCTTTCATATTTTTTTGTTACCTGTTTAGATCAGAGGTGGACAACTGAGCAAAAGGCAGGGACCATTCCTCCCCTCCACTGCTGCAACGCTCACCTGCTGGGCCGCAGCGACGTATCGTGCCAAGTCCAAAGTGACCCAATGTTGATTCCAACCCCCATTTAGATAGATGTCTTTGTCTGGAGGTTCATTTTGGGAGGATGGGTAGCTCTGGGGCATTTAGGAGAAGCAAACTGCCACATTTTCAGGCAAATCTGGGACAAAAAACCTCCATCTGAATATCAGCCCATCTTTTTTAAAAAAAAAAAAAATCAGGAAGTCCTGGGGCTTTGGGGCACTTCAGGAACTGTAGTTAGTGGTTCCAAGGGCTGCATGTGGTTTAGATATTCTTGCTGTTTTGGATTGGTTTGAACCGTTGCAGCTAATTTTGTTGTATGCCTCCTGAGATATTTGAATATGTTTGTAAGGATGCAGATATTCTAATAAATAAATATACAAAGAGGATTTTAAAAAAAGGGGTGGAGACATGAAGAATTGTGCTGTTGCGAAGGGACGTGTTCACCCAAGGAAAAACCTGGGACTGGGGCTGTGTGGAATGGACTCCTAAAGTCACCTGAATTCATGGAAGAGGGACACAGGGCATTATGGAAAAAGCGGCCTTTTGGGCACAGGAAACTAACCACCGCCCCAACCCTCCCCTCATTCCAGTGGGCCGAAGAGGCTGAAACAAAGACCAGGTCCCATTCAGAGTCCCAAAGTCATAAGGCCTTTCCACAGTACGCTGTTACAGTGCTACTATTCCACTTTCCACATCCTATGGAATCATGAGGTCTGCAGGTTAGGGAGGGGCATTGAGAATTCTCACCCAAAGAGCTCTTTGGCCTCAGTGAAATACAAAACCCAGAATTCCACAGGAGGTTGAAAGTGGAATAATAGCACTTTAACAGTGTAGGGCGGAAAGGCCCATAGAATCGTAAAGCTGGAAGGGGCCGCATGGGCCACTGAGTCCAACTCCCTGCTCAGTGCAGGATCTCCAGCTAGAGCTTCCCCAGCAGGGAGCTGTCCAGTCTCTGAAGATGTCCAGAGAAGGAGACCCCATTACCACCTCTCTAGGCATTTTTTTCCATTGCCAAACCACCCTCAATCTCAAGAAAGTCTTTCTAATGTTCCCTCCTGTAACTTTAAACCATTAAACCTGGCCTTTCCCTCAGGAGCAGCAGAGAACAGACCAATTGTCTCCTCTCTGGACAGCCCTGGAGGTATTTAAAGAGTGCAACTGTGTCACCCCTGAGTCTTCTCTTCACCAAACTGAACCTGCCCAGCAACTTCTACCTTTCCTTGTATGTTTTGTTCTCCAAACCATTCATCTTCCTTGCTTCCCTTCTCTGAACTTTCTTTATCTTTCTTAAAATGAGGCACCCAGAAGTGAATGTACTACTTCAGATGAAGCATAACCAGTGCAGAGTATACTGGGACTTCTACTTCCCTCAACTTGGAAATTATGCTTATATTGGTGTTGTGGTAGTGTGCCTTCAAGCCATTTGTAACTTACGGTGACCCTTTTACAGGGTTTTCTGGGGCTGAGAGTGTATTGTGCACACAAGGTCACCCAATGACTTTCCATGGCTGACTGGACAGTCAAAACCTGATCTCCGGGGTCGTAGTCCAATGCTCAAATTGCAATATCACACTGGCTCTAAAGCTTCTATTAATGCTTCTATTAATGTAGGCTAAAATAGCATTTGCCTTCTTTGCTGCAGCATCACACTGCTTGCTCATGTTCAACTTATGATCAACAACAATCCTCAAGGTCCTTTTTGGATGTAGTACTGCTGAGCTTGACATACCAACTCCACGGTTCTACTTGAGAGGCCCTTGGCCTGATCTATCAAGGTTCTCCTTATGTTCTCACCCACTTTCTTCTGTTCTAAGTCCTTTCTCTCTAATCCCCTCCCATATCAAGCACTAGAAGCTGTGGCTCTTACCTGTGGCTGAAAACCATGCTGCAAAATCCTGCAATTTGCTGGACAGTCTCCTCTTCCGTTTGGTACCAGGCAAGTCATCCAGGCACCGAGGCACCGAGAAGGGCCGGCCTGGAGCCAGAGAAAAATTGAAGGAGGAGGCAAGAGGTGTCTCTCAGCTCTCACATCCAAGACTGAAAAAATGAAAGCTCACTGCCTCTCACCATCCCCTATCCCTCCTCTCCCTCCCACCTTTTGCCCCCAAAGCTGGGACTCAAGGATCCTTGTAAAAATCAAAACACACAGCATACAACATACAAAGTTATTGTTAAGCTGCAGATTTGTTTATAAATTATTTTATGCAGTAATCCCTGCCCCCATCAGCAGTATTGCTTTCTGTGGTTTCAGTAGCCTGTGGCCTGCAAATATTAAATAGCAAATACTGGTGTCTGGGTGACAACACCCACACAGCCTTCTGATGCCACGTGCAACAGCTCTGGGGTCACTGAAAGAAGCCCTCTAGCTTCACAGGGATCACAGGGAGGTGTCATACTACCTGACAATATGAAGCCTCTTTAATCCCTGTGAAACTGGAGGGCTACGTCTGGTGATGCCAGAGCTGTTTCTAGCTTTACATGGGCCACAGAGAAGCTCCATGTTATAAGTTCTATGAAGCCCCTCTATGGTTCCTGCAAAGCTAGAGAGTTCGGTACTATCCGCAGTTTCAGGCATCCGTGGAAATTCTTGAGAGGAATTAATGTAATGATGGTATCTATGATGAACAATGATATTCAGAAAATATTCCTTCAACACACAGGCCTCTAAAGCACCAAGAAGGACTCTGTGAAGCTGCTCCCAAGATCTCACAAGGAAACCTCGTGGCTTCCATCTGCCCGTTTAGGGGCTGGGGAGGGACCCAGCCAATCCACCTCCACCCCTCCTTGTACCTTTCTTGAGGGGTTTCTCCTCTGAGGAGCTGAAGGGGTCAAGGCTGCGCCAGGGGTCCTGCATCTCCTGAAAGAGATAGAGATTGAAAGAAGGCGATGTGTAGGAAGTGTTGTGCCAAGGGACAGAAATAAACACTGAAGGGAAGGGTCTTAAGCACAGAGGCGTAAAACCACAGAAAGACCACCACAAAACACAGTTGAAACAATGTGAAAGAATGCAATACAGTCCTCCCTCCACATTTGTGGGTGTGACCTTCTCAAATTTGTTTATTAATTAGGCACGTGTGTGCTCCCTCCCCCCATTCTCTTCCTCCCATTCCCTTGCCTTTTGCCTGAGCGTGCATGCCTTCCTTCTCTGTGCTGAGGCAAAAGGCAAGGGAACAGGGAGAAGGCTCACACGTGCCTTCCTTCTCTGTATGTAAAAATACTGGATAAAATTATCTTCAGGCTATGTGTCTGAGATGCATATGAAACATACACGGATATTCTGTTTAGACTTTGGGTCCCATATCCAAGATGTCTCACAACACAGCAACAAAAAAAGGCAGTTCCAAATGATAGTTGCATTTCATTCCATACCTTGATGTGCTTGTCGGCTTCCAGGGCAGGGGGTCTCTCCCGCAGCATGTACACTTTTCTCTGTGGGATACTCTGGAAGAAAGGAGAAAGAGCAAGGCCATCAGGTCTCCTCACGAAAGCTAGGCAGACCGTTCTCCCTCCCCACCCCTCAGCCAAGTGGGAGTGAACCATGATGCTTCTTGATTTATCCCTACCACCTACCATCTGATGGGCCACATGCTCCTTCACACCAGCTGGGGAGGCATCCAGGCCCCCCTCTGGAACATCTGGCAGGGAGTCATCAGAGCCATCATCATTTGCACACAAAGCTTCCCCTGCTCCTGCTATTAGGGATGGGAGGAGAATGAAGAGCAAGTTTAGTCATGGAATATGCCGTTATCTGGGTGCGTGGTGTATTCTCCTTCTTTGGAGGCTTTTAAAGAGAGGTTGGATGGCCCTCTGTCAAAGGGAGGGCTGTGATTCTGTCTTCCTGCATGGCAGAAGGGGGTTGGACTGGATGGTCTCGGGGGTCTCTTCCAACTCTGGGATTCTATGATTCTAGACAGGCCCGTAAAAGAACTTGTCTGTAGGGTGGTCTCTCCCTGCCATTTCCCTCACATTTCTTAGTGCAGAAAAGCTTGCAAATGCCTATATTTGTGGATTCAGCCCAGCAGGAGGTATATGAAACTAGCCATTCTGAGAAGGAAAACCTCAATCTAGCCCCAACAAACAAGCATCACAGCCCCAGTCCTTTCCCAATATCTCCCCCACTGAATACCTTTGTTCCTAATCAGCCAAAGGAAGGCCGCCTCCTGTCCTCTACTCTACCTGACATGCTACATTAGAATTTGTAATGCTTGATCAGGTTGAGCCTCCTTTATCCAGAAATCCAAAAACTTTCCAACACTTGCAACTCTTTGCTGCCAGCCAGCCACCCACTTCTGCCTTCCGAGGCAGCAGCTGTGGCACTCCTGTTTATTCCTCTCTCAGATCTGAGGAGCACTGCAGCTGCTGCTTTGAAGGAGGAAGCAGGCAGCCAGCAGCAAAAAGAGACACCGAGGATCTGGGGGACAAATGAGTGCTGCAGCTGTCATCCTGAAGGTGGAAGCAGGCAGCTGGCAGCAAGACGAGGCAATCTACGAAATGGCAGGAGGCATGGATTTGCACTGAGCGCTATGCTTGGGTTCCTGCCGTTTCACAGATCCTCAGTTTCTCTCAAGCCTCACCATCTCATACACAACAGAAGCAGCAAATGAACAAGATGCAGGCCTGTTTCAGAAAGGTACTGTCTTCCAAAATCCGAAAAAGTCTGAAACATGGAACACTTCTGGCCCCAAGCATTTCAGATGTGCCTGTGTGTGTGTGTGTGTGCACGCGTAAAAAACACACAAATACATGTGTGTACGCATTTGGAATATGTACTGTTTGATTATAAAAGATACATCAAAACATTGTACAACTAAAGAATATAGTCTATAGAGTCAGTAATGACCAAAGCAAAAAAAAAAAAGAGGAAACAAGAACAATGCAGCAAAATTAGATATCAGGAGAGGCCTGACACACTTGCTGGGTTCTGTATTCTTGCTTTACAGGGGAGTGTGAGACTGAAAAAAGAGAAGCAGCTGAAATGTCTTGCTAGAACATTTAAATAATTCTGTTTGTAAATCGCTTCAATAAATATATTTTGAAAGTGATGAGCTGCATTCTGCTTGTCAGAAGTGCTGTTTGTTTTAAAATCTTTTCTCTCTCTGTTTATTTTTACACACTGCTTGATCATAAGCAACACATCAAAACAGCGTACAACATACTTCAAAACTGAAATTGATAAAACCAGAAACGGTAAGAACAGCAAAAAGGAAAAAGAAGAATGCTGCAGCTAAGTTAAATATCAGGAGAGGCCAGCGCCGGTGAGGCCCCCACCCTTTACAAAACTTAGGCCATTTCTGCACTACACTGTTCTAGCACTATTATTCCATGTTCAATCTCCTGTGGAGTTCTAGGGGTTGTAGTTTAGAGAGGCCAAAGAGCTCTCTGGCTGAGAATTCTAAAGGCCACTCCCTACACTCCAAACCACAGGATTCCGTAGGGAGTTGAAAGTGGAATAGCAGCACTAGAACAGTGTAGCGCAGAAATGGCCTTGGACTGCTGGCCACTTATGATCATATAAGCTGATCTGGGGGTTTGTTAATTGAAAGGTAGTAGATAAATCTTTTAGTAATTCAGTTTCCTTCTCAAGGCTTTCAGGAAAGAGAGCTTAGCTAAGTCACCTATTGGAGGGTGCTTTAGAGATGGGATAGCCCAGCTCCAATGTAAGTTTTGGACCAGGCAAAATGTTTATGATTTGGTGGAGGCTATCTACTGAGCCCTGAGCCAACTGAACCTAAGTTCAGAAAGTCCACTGAAAGCTCACCTCCTTCTTCAGAGAAGTCCAAGGCAAGAACCGGTGTGTTACACACGCTGACCTCTATGGGTGTGGAACCTGCTGCTGGGGGAAGTCTCTGAGCTCCTACAAGGGAGGAAGAAAAGCATGAGAGATCCACTCAAGGGCGTTACAACGCACACACCCCCTCACACAGCCCTACCTGCTAAACATCAACACGGTTGCAAATGGCAACCATAGGAAGCGTCAAGATTCTAGACCAGACCAGGGTAACACACAGCCACATGACATGGATACCTGGATAACCCAGGCCAAAAGGGTAGGTGGAACAGAAGAACCTTGAAGGACAGCAGTCCCATGAGTTCAGAATATACTGAATTGGCGCATCCTGGTTTGCATGGAAGAACACAGGTCATAAATGACATGCTCCACATGGGAAACAAATTCTTAAAAAAAGGAAAAATCAGTACAAGTAGCAGCCCAGTACTTGTTAAGAGACAGCTCTGCTACAAGCTCTTGATTGCAGGAGGAGCCAGAGGTGAGCTTTCCAGAAAATACTTGGCTGCTCAACAGAGGAACAGAAAGGAGACAGATGGAAAGGGGTCTGTTCCTGGAGGGCCTTATCCCAACTCCCCAAGTAAACATGGCCCAGCCTGAGGTGAAATCTCTCACTGGCGGGCATGGTGTGAAGTGCAGAGGACTGCATCTCTCCGTTGTTTCTTCAGCTCCTCCTCTCTTGCATCTTTGTGGCTTCCATTTTGGGCATGCAGAAGTGGCAACCCATTCACCCTCTGGGCTGTTGGGGGCAGGGGAGGGATAGCTAGTTCTTTTGCAGTGAAGAGTCTCCAAAACAGCATCGTTCAGCTCCAGAAGGGGAGCTTACAATGCTCGATCAGGCTGCGTAGTCCTTTAAAACCCTGCCTTTTTACAATTTTCCTGCTTTTGTGAGGGTCCTGCACCCAGAACCGTGGAATGAATGTGGAGGTCGGAGCAGCCAAGACCTCTGGCAACCCAAAAAAGTGGGGGTCGTAAGGTCTGCACTAGACTCCCCGTAAGGCCACACGACTCCCACACCTGCCTTAGGTGATTAAGGGCAGCCCACATCCGTACCCATGGAGTTGGCACTCCCCCACTCGCCGTTCCTTCCCGGCGGGCAACGAGTGGGTGAGAGTCCCGCGAGCTGCAGCATGAAGGTGCCGTTGGTGTGAGGGGTGCAGGTGTTCATGCGGAAATCCCACCGACTGGCCAGCATCTCCCCCTTCCGGCTGCAAGGGAAGAGAAGGAGGGGGAAGAGACAGTAATGCACCAACATCCCACCCCACCCCGCAGGCCGGTATTTGGGAACACGGCCAGCGAGAGGGGAACTGATCATCCCTCGTAAGGCTTACCTGAAGAGGGGATTGCCCTTCTTTTCAGCCTCCTCAGGTGGAACCAGGGACATTGGAGTCAAGGGCACAATCTTGACCATCTGGAAAGACGAGACAGGGGGTTCCCACATTGCTGAAGAAAGGGTGCAGGTGGCAGCAGTGGGCTGGATTTATTTAGGCAATAGTATTTTATTTATATACGGCCTTCTCTCAATAGGAGAACTTATGCAGCTCACCGCCGGAGTCAAAACAAAGTGCAGCTAAAAGGATGGGTAATAATTTTGGATTCTGGAATACCATACCTTCTTGGAACAGGCTTGTATCTTGTGTGTTGTGCATGAGATGTGAGGCTGGAGGGAGACTGAGGGTTTGTGCAGTGGGGTGAACCAAAGCACAGAGCTTGGGGCGAATCCATGCCTCCTGCCTGTTCCCAGATCCTCAGCCTTTCTCCTTTTTGCCCCAGCCACCCACTTTCACATTTGAGGCCATGTCTGTGGCACTCCTGCTCATTCCTCTCTCAGATCCTCAGCCTCTTGTCTTTTAGCTGCCAATCGCAGTGGCTGGTGACAGAAGAGAAAGAGAAAAACTGAAGATCTGAGAGATAAATGAGTAGGAGTGCTGCAGCCACTGCTTCAAAGGCAGAAGCGGGCAGCTGGTGGCAAAACGTTTCAGTTTTTGCATTTCCAGATAAGGGAGGCTCAACCTGTGATTTAAAAGTTTTTAAAGGGACAATAAAATATACACTCGACCTTCCACATTTGTGAGTTTAACCTTCACGGATGCGGTTATTGGCAAGTTTCTTCCAACCTTGCCCCCTTCCTCCCAACCTCAGGGTCTTCTTTTCAGGGGGAATCTTCCTGCTCGGCAGCTCTGAATCAGGCTGTATCAGCACTTTAAAAACCCACCTTTGGTCCTCCTCCTCCACCAGCTGTTGCCCAGCTAGCTGGGGATGCCTCGCAGCCCCATTTCTCAGCACCACGAATCCTCTTCAGATGGCCTCTCATAACCAAGGAGGTGGGCAAGAAGGAGGAAGCACTGGGCTATCATGTTGACACTCTTTCCCTCTCATTTCCCTGACCTGGGTTGGACTCTGGGTGCCTGTTCTCCTCACTGTGCCTCGGGCCCCTTCCCACTGCCACATACATTTTGATATTTGCCATTTTCCCACTTTTGCAGGGGTCCCACATCCCTAACCTTAGCAGATGTGGAAGGCTAACTGTACTGATAGATAAAAATACAATATACCCCAATTAGAAGATCCTCTGCAACAGACAGTAACAGACACACAAAGTAACAGAAATGCCTTTTGCCTACTGATTGAAAAAAAGGAGAGAGGAGGCTCACTTAGCTTCCTGTTGGAGGGGCTTTCCCAGCCTGGGAGCATCCACCAAGATGGCCCTGCCTCCCACATCCCCATCAAACACGCCTCTGATGGTGCTGGGACTGTTGGAAAGCCCTCCCTTGAGGATCTTAAAATTCAGGCAAGCTCATATTCTGCGATATAGTCTTTCAGATAGTCTTTCTGCCCTGGGTTCAGACTATTATCTGATGCTGAGCAGTCTGTGGCACAGTAGGCAGCAATAAAAATTCCCTGGAGCTCTGCTCACGCCCAGCTGGAGGGCAGCAGCAACTGGCTGAGGAAGACCCCTTTGCTGAGTTATCCTCTTTAGCAGCTGGGGGTCCTTCTTAATTTCCTTGCAGGTAGTTGCTGAGGTCAGCAAAGTGACCACCAGGTTTTAATGGCAACAGTTTTAATGGCTGGAGAGAGTTTACAGGAAAGGGCAAATTGGACAGATCAGCTTCCTTATTAAGAGAGACATCAACAATTAGGGCTAACCAGCACATGACAGGGAGAGAACCGAGCAATGCTTGTGAGACTGAGAAAGTGCATAAGCAGGGAGCTTCTTCAAGAACAGCCAGCAAGCTGCTTTGCAGAAGCTCACAAACAAGCCACAAATGAAATAGCCCATAATATGTATCACTGCCTATGGTACTTTCCACTGTGTAATGCTCTGGTAACCTTTAACGTAAATTAACCAGAGACTCCATCAGAAGAGTGTAACAATATTTTAAGTGGGGATCTTCCAAAATGGGTGAGAGTGAAGCGGTTTTCAGTCTTTCTTTTGTTATAATGCACTGTTTGATTTACCTTAAGTCCTGTTTTTCTCACAGTACAGGAGCCAGGGCAGGTTGCGATGCAGATTAAAACTAAGTATAGTTAAAACCAATCATAAGTCTGTTTACCAGTCTCACAGGGGCTAGGGGCCCAGGACCCCCACAAAAATAGAAAACTCACAAATACTGTAAGCCCCAAGGAGCATTTAACACGCACACGCACACACACACTGTACCTGTACTGGCAGGGTGGCCGGGCCAGGCTGCATGTGTGTTCCCTCACTCACTTAAGTCTGGGGTGGGGAGTGGAAGGGATTCTCTTCAACCCCTTCCTGTCCGCACAAGTGAGCGAAAGAGTACACCTTCTCTCTTCCTCCTCTATCACCTCCCCCATACCCAAGTGAGCAAATGCACATACTCTTCTTCCCTCTCACTCTCTCCTGCACACGCAAGTGAGAGAACACGCATGTGCAACCTCCCTCACCCCACTCAGCTCCCCACTGTAATCTGCAAATAATTAAATTGGCGAATACCTAACCTGCAAATGTGTAGGGCCAACTGTAGTAAAACTAAATAAATAAATTAAACAACAATGAAATAAGCTATCATACTAATAATGGTACTGAATTTAAAAACATTTAAATCATAACAGAGGAAAAGACGACAAAATGTACAGCACATTCCATTAAAAAGATTCTTCCACAGCAACCAGCCAATAGCCCAAAACCTGTCTAAATAGAAAGCTCTTTGACTTTTTGGTTTTCCTTCTGTTAACCTCTTGCAGGACAGAGTTCTACAGCCCACGGATAGCCACCTAAAAGGTCTTCTCTCCTATCTTCACCAAATATTCCATGATGATGATTGTTTACATCTGCCTATGCCCAAAACATGATTCTCTGTTGCCGTGCTGAATGTGCATTGGAGCTACAACATGCTGTGCTCCCTAAGTCTTGGATATTGTGGTACGGGGACGACTTTTCTTGTTATTGCTGTTGTTGTTACTTGGTGCCAAGTTGGCTCTGACTGATGGCAACCCTCTGAACATTAACAGCCCTGCTCAGGTCTCACAAACTCAGGGCGGCCACGGCTTCCCTGATGAAGAAAATCCATCTGTACTGAGGTCTTCCTCTTTTCCTACTGCCTCCTGCTTTATCAAACGTTATCATAGTATAGGATGCTAGAAATTCCTGAATGGTTGCACTCAACTTTAGAAGTATCCATGAAAGCAAAGACAGGACTGGGACAAAGCACTCACACTGGCCTGCCGGTCGTCCCGCAAGTCCATATTCGCTCTGCTGGTATCTTGGATGTCATTCAAAGAGAGGAACTGCAGAGAGAGAAAAATTCTGTTAATGGCATACACTTTTCACTGGAACAAGAGAGCATCTTCCCTCCCCTTACAGGGGAAACATGCTCAAAGCTACATGGCACAGCTGCAGGGACAGCTAGAATCCATATCTTCTGTCCATTTAAATGTCAAGCAACTACCTTTCTTAGGGCTCAAGTCAGATTACAATTCTGAAGTAATGGCATCACGCATGTTTAGATACCATATAAAGAAATATGCATGTGAAGAACGGGACTTCTGTCCATGAAAGCTTTTGCCTTCATATACTTGGGAGTCAGATAACTGGTAGCACTTATTGTACATTTTCTGCACCCAAAAGAAACCTGCTATCTTCTTTAGAAATAAAAAAATGAAAGCCAAGTTCCTACTGATAGAGTAGAGAAATATGTAAAACCAAAACCTTCATAATAAAACAAAGCCAAATTCTTAATTTCCTTTATAGTGTCTCTTAACATTCTAAGGTTGTAAAGCGATCAAAGGCATCTTACAGCCATAACACAAAATGTATGACAACCATATTGCTTCTTCTTCCCAGCATCTGCTATTGCGAGCCTTCAGGTTAACTTTGACATAATGGCAACCCTAAAGTGACCTTATCACTGGGTTTTCTCAGCAACGTTTATTCCAAGAAAGTCTGTCACTGCCTTTTTTCTGAGTGTGACTTGTCCAAGGTCACCCAGTGGGTCTTCTATGGTTGAATAAAGATTCAGACTCACAGATTCAGAATCTTAATTCAACATTCAAACAACTACACCACACTGTCTCTTTCCAACATAAAGGCTGAGCATCTCTAATCCAGAAATAAAAAAACCCCCAACTTTTCACTGCCAGCAACTCAAAGGCAGAAGCGAGTGGCTGGTGGTAAAAAGTTCTGTTTTTTTAGGCAGTGGCTATGGCACTCCTATTCATTTGTCTCCTAGATCCTCAGTCTCTCTCTGGCCTTGAGTTTCATATACAACACAAGCAGTGAACAAACAAGACATGAGATGAAAGAGAGAGAGACTGAAGAATCTGTGAAATGGCAGGAATACAAGTGTAGTTGTCAACACAAATCCATGCCTTCTGCCATTTCAGATTCTTCTGTCTCTCCAGCCTTGTGTCTCATTCATTCACTACTTGTGTTGTGCATGAGACGTGAGGCTTGAGAGACTGAGGATAGAAGGGACCTGATACCTGTATTTGGAAAAAAAATGCAGAACTGTATAGGAGATGTCCAAGAAGCCCACAAGCTGTCTGCTTCTGCCTTTGGGGTGGTGGCTGTGGCTCTCCTGCTCATTCACTCATGGGTTCCTCACAGATCTCCTGTACAGGACTGTATTTTATGTATATGCAAATACAGGTATTTCAAAATAAACACATGTTCAAAATACAAAACACGTCTGGTCCCAATCATTTCAGATGAGAGCTACTCAATCTGTATTTGGCTTTCATATCATATCAATCAGATTCAGCTCCCTTCATGGTACTAACCAAGAAGTGAGAAGATCAAAATGTCTCAAAAGATCTGGAGACCAGGAGGAGCAGACAGACAGACAGACTGTTCCCTGATGTTCTGAAAGTAAGACAAGAACTATCAGGTGCAAACTGCAAGAAGGCAGATTGGGACTAAACATTTTTTTAAAAATCCAAACAGCAAGAGCCATTCAGTAGTAGAACAGACCACCTCAAGAGGTGGTGTGTTGTCCTTCCTAGAAAGTATTTAAGCAGATATCAATCAGCCATCTATCAAAGATGCTCTAGGTGAATCCTGCAGTGAACAGGAGCTGGGCTGGATGACCTCCACAGTTCCTTCCGAACTCAGGGAGTCCACGAAGTAGGCAAAAACTTCCTTGCAGCAATACCTTTCTCCTGGTCATGCCACTATGGTTGTTCAAAAGCGTCCTGCAACCCTCTACTGCCTTCCTCCAATGAACCACTGGCAGCAGGACCTGCACTGACACTGTTCAGACAGCCATTTCCCATCACTAAGCCTCCAGAATGGAAGAAACCAAATCCAGGTCCAGACAAACCCTGCCCTGCCCTCACCTCTTCCTTCTCTGCAGCAGGTCCAGTGGTGGCATCTGAGTCCGTCCCATCCTCTCCGACTGACGCGGGCAACTTCTCACGCCTAATTGGTGGGGGTGGATAGTGAAAAGCGAACAAAAATGTTTTACTTTTTTTTTAAGTTGTTGAGCAAACTGGCTCTTCTGGGGAGGGGAGGGGAGGGGAGGGGAGGGGAGGGGAGGGGAGGGGAGGGGAGGGGAGGGGAGGGGAGGGGAGGGGAGGGGAGGGCAACTCTCAGGGGCTAGGGGGCCCACTGCATCCCCCCAGAAGACTTAGAGGGCACACACATCCCCAAGTGGCAAGTTTTTACAATGGAATCGCTGCTCTTATCTCTGATCAAATATAGGCATACCTCTATCAATAAAGTAAGTGTGTTTCTGAGCTTTAGATCTTTAACAGAGTATTTGGAAGGAGGGGTAGAAATAACATCGAAAAACATAGGGAAGCGTTCCTATACCACCAAAAACCAAAACAGGTTAGGTAAAGTGCACAAAAACATTTTGAGCATCCTAGAGATCACATGAAGACTTCTTCCAAAATGCACCTGAGGATGACTTTTTCTTTCAACAGCCTGTGTTTTTCTCAACATTCTGGGGGTACCTGATGTGGCCGGCTTATCCGCTTCCTTTTCTCTCTGTTTTGCTATTCACACATGCTTGTTAAGGGATTCTGAAGGCAGCTGCTGTTCCCTTTCCCCATAGTAAGCAGGCACACACAGCTACAGTGGGAACAACTAAACTAGAATCCCTCTTTCTCTGCTTTGATGGTATATTCCTGTATGGCAGGGGGTTGGACTTGAGGGCCCTTGTGGTCTCTTCCAGCTCTATGACTCTATGCTCAAGCTTTATTGCATTGGCTACAGCAGACACATGGCTGCAAACCAATACTGAAAGCCTGTGTTTCTCTGGTCTTGCTTCACTATCCTCCCAGCGTTGATGCTGCCAAAAATCTTTCCAGCTAGACAGAGGACAAGAAGGAAAAGGGGAGAACTGGGTAGGAATAAAGACTTTATAAAGAGAAGCTTTTTCGGCGGAGCCTCTGTTAACTGAGGTATGCCTACAGAAGAGACAACGAGAAACGGTGGCTGAGAGTTGATGTCGCTGCCTCATACGGGTGAAAGTAGGTTGGTGCCTCATGTTCAGCTTGTTGTCTACTAAGAGTTCTATATCTCTCTCTCATGTACTCTGGTCAAGCCAGGTGCCCTGTCTTATATCTGTGCATTTCATTTTTTTTCCCCAACTGTAGTAATTTAATGCTTCCCCCTTGTTGAAATTAGTTTTGTCAGTTTTGGCCCAACTCTTTAATCTGTTAAGATCATTTCCAATTTTGATCCTGTCCTCTGGGGTATTAGCTACCCCTCATAATTTGGTGTCATCTGCAAATTTGATAAGAATGCCCTCTGTTCTCTCATCTGAGTCATTGATAAAGATATGGAACAGCACTGGGTGCAGGACAGATCTCCTATTCTTCTCGAGTTGTGGTGCCCAGAACTGAGACCTCAATAGAACTGGACACTAGAGAAAGTGAAATAAGTAAACTGTATCAAGACACTTTTCTAGAATAAAATCAAGAGAGGCAGGGAACTATTTTGGAAGAACTATATTGTGCCTTTCCCCCCAGTGTGGCACCCAAAGCAGCTTAACAACAAAAATAAAAGTACAGCTCTTCCTCTGAGTTAAAAGACCCTTCAGAAGACCCAATTTTCTTCCTGTCCCCAAATCCTTCACTCACTTCTTACTGGAGATGAAGTCAAGAGCCTGGTAGACCAATGAGTAAAGATACTCCACCTGAAAAAACAAAGGCAGAGGCTTAGAGGGGAGGATGAGCAAAGGGACAGCCCACAAGGAGTTGCTCCTGTACACCAGGAGCGGAAGGACCCTGCAGAGAACAACCAGAAGACAAGGCAACATAATCAACCATGTTTAGGAAGGAAAGTCTTGGCAGCTCTGCAAAAGAGCACTTGATCAGCACTCCTAAGGTTTCTAATTTGATCCATAGCATATTTGGTTAAAGTCATCTCCAACAGCTGGTTTGCAGACTCCTGGAGAGTCAATTCAACTACCGGTGAGTCCAATACAAGGATGTGGGGACTATTGTTGCTATATTTATTTACATCCCACCTTTTGCCTGAAATTTGACTCACAGTTTAAAAGAATAGAATTTAAAATATACCAAATGTGATACTAAAACAGAATTAAACTATTTACAGCATTAAATCAATCAGACACCAGTAAAATGAAATACAATTGAAAAAAAATTAAAAACCTCTTAAAAACAACAATTAAAACAATACAACAACTCCCAGCCCACTCTTTTAAACTTTGATTTAAAAGGCTGTTCGAATAAAAAGGTTTTAAACCGGTGATGGAAGGACAACAGAGAAGGGGTTTTCTTACTGTAAGTCTTTGCCTACCTTGCAGTTTAACTGCTACTCTAAAAGAGGAGGAGGAGGAGACAGGATTAGAAGAACAACACTTTTTATCTAAAGAAATGGGAGGGGGCCTAAAGAGCTGCCTTATCCCTCAAGGAGACCTTGGAGAGTTATACCTGTTACAGGAGGGAAAATGTGTTCCCCCTCCCAGACTGCCCACGAATGCCCCCAGGTGACACGAGCAGAATTTTCACCATGTTTGAGGCCCTTTTTAACAATTGTAAGTGAGCAGTACTCATTTCCTGTTTCAAAAAATGCAGTTCCTGGGACTAAATTGCCCCCACTCCCCCAAAAAACCTGGTGAAAATGCCCCTCACCCCTATAGAACATTTTATGGCAAAAAAAAATTAACTTTTGTAATCTTTGGGAGGGACCAGGGGCTTCCAAACAGGGTAGAAATGACGCCATACTCTCAGAGATCATTTGGGGCGCTTTGCAAATAATTGTTTGTTTTTAATTCAATGCTTGCTAGTTTTAGCAGAAGATACAAACAAATCAACCCACATCCACAGGGAAAAAAACACAAAAAACAAAAGCCAAAAAAGAGCAGAAGAAAAGAAACAAACCACACACAAACATTACATATGTATAACTAGGACTAAAAACAAAACAAAACCAAATCAATCTAGACTAAAACTGAAATATAATAACACAATCCATTACTAAAAGACTAATCTCTTACATTAAAAAAGGCACCCTCATGAAACTAACGTAACAAAGGAATTCTGAGCCCCCTATACCAACTGTAATGAAAAGAAGAAGAAAAAAAGATTAATGTCCCAAGTCTCATTCTACCATTAGAGATCTAAATACAGTTAATTTACAAATAATCATACCCACAGTATGAGTACTACAATCTGATGAGTACTACATCATCAGATTCTTCTTGCTCAAAAAATCCACAAGCCATTTCCAGTCTTTCAACAAAAGTGTTTTTTTTTTAAAACCTCTGGGCCCACAAAAGTGGCTCAGGAGGGCTGCATGCAGCCACACGTTGCCCACCCCTGAGTTAAAGAATAGTAAGGTTTGCAAAGGTCAAATTCTCCTTTGTGGTACAAAGTATGTTCCATTAGTCTCTCTCTCTCTCACACACACTTCCCCTGCACATTCTCCTCACCTTCTTACTGTAAATGCAGGCAGAACCTTGGATCAGCAGTGCCGCTTCTATAAAATTCATGGTGGTTTTGCCCCCATCAAACGAAATACAGATCTGTTCAAGCTGCATAATAAAAACCCAAGATCAAGAGACCATAAGAGGGAAAATATATTGCACATGCTTTGTCTGAGCTGAATTCATATACAGTGAAGTCCCTCTTTTTAGGGATTTCAGGGAGTTTGATGAATTATTACCAAATTTTGTTATAACTCAAGCACCCTACCAGCTTGGAATGGCATAACCTGAAAGATGTAATCTAAACATCCTGCCTTCTTTCAGGGCTAGTAAGTGGCCACCTAAAGCCCAAGCCAGCAAGCTCAGTCTTGGCAATTAGCAGCAAGTGATAAAAGGAAGCTAGAAAAGCTGTCAGATAGGTTGCATTTCTAAAGTAAGTGTAAGACTTAGATCTTTTGAAACACAGAATAATGCTAGTCTAGTCTTATTTCTGCACAAGAAACAGCCCCTCCCTAAACTGCAAACCCCAAGATTCCATAGGATGTTAAAAGTGGAATAATAGCACTATAACAGTCCCATGCGGAAATGGCCTAGGCTGCAAACCTTCTGACTTCTTTCAGTGCTGGCAGCTGTTCTGAGCTGGGACTGGTTGCAGTTCCAGGCTTCCCCAAGACATCATTTGGTACCAAAAAAGGGCACACAACATTGCTATAAGATAAGTTTTCTTGGTGGCCATCTGATGAAGCAAGTGGCCTGCAGCAGAGGAAAAGCATCAAAGTCCTTTAGACAATGGGTTCCAGCATACTTTTGCAGCGGGTGGTTAGAATTAGGCCCCTAAACAACAAATTCTACCTAGGCCACCCCAATCTGAACAAATGCAAATCCCCATGGCTGGATTAAACCTCCTGGATTGAGGTTATCTTTTCCCGGAGGAAGCAATGTTAACATGGATCTGCAGGATTTTATACATGGTAGGGTGATGCACTGCCTGCATGGGACCCCACTTCCCAGGGGAACACTAAAAGCAAGCTGGTAACAAGAAAGTTTACACCCCTGATCCCTTCTCAGCCTTGAACCACCAGACTAAATCAAACGGCCTACTGCACACAAATTAACCTTTTCAAGTTACTGGAGAACTGTTAACATTCATCCATGAGGCGAACAAGGATTCTAAAACCCATCTTTGTGGTGGGAGGGGCTGCACCCAGCTGCCTGTGACAGTTTACAGGCTTGATAGCACAGATCTTATGGGGAAGTTCACTGAATTCTGCAAGCATAGGGGCTTTTTGCCTCCAGTAGAAAGGGTCACAGGATATCTCAAGGAAAGAGACTTGATGGCTAAGATGAAGAACTGAAATTTTATGGACTTCTTTGACAGTTTTGCCTGTTATTATTGTTATAATCTAAAAAGTGCCATCCATGTACATGGCACTTCATAAGCGAAACAACCAATACAGTTGTTCCTGCCAAAAACATACAATCTAAAGCATGTATTTGTAAACACAGAGAGGGAAGGAAGCAATAAACTATACCATACAATTGTAAAAACAAATTATTCAGATAAAATGCAAAAAATAAATTATAATATGAAGCAAACTGACAAATACTGTACATGTAATCAAAATATACAAGATTATAAAGCTTTGGAAAATATTTTTTTTTCCTTTTTGTTCCTCAGTCTCTTTTTTGAGGGGAGGGGGGCTGCCTAAAAACATAATGCTGTTTTCAAAACCACAACAGGTAAACCCGTAGGCCTTTGTAATTCCAAGAGCTTTTCCCTTCATGATGATTTTTTTAAACATCACTGCCCAATGAAGAAGTCAATAAGCTTTCAAAGCTACTGTAAGTGATTTTTTATGTCTTCCAGCTGGCTTAATAAAGGCATTGCCAGTGTGCATTTTGTATTTTGTATCTTACCTCCTCCAGGTACTCTCCCAGCTGAGATGCCACATCTACCTCCCAGTTCTTGGTGAGATCCCTAATGGGCTGCAGGAAGTGCATAAAACGTGACTCCACATCTTCCATGGTAGCCGATTCCTGCCAGAGCAGAAACGCGGACACACGCTGGCAGACTAATGCATTTGGACCTTGAAGAATCCAGGCTGGAGGTAAGCATTCAGATTAGGAGCACATCAACATACAAGTGAGTGGAGAGCTCCTGACATCATTGCTTTGCCCTGTGATGGGGGAGGTGGGGGAAGGCAACAAATTGAAACTTAATCCAGACAAGACAGAAGTGCTTATGGTCAGTCGAAAGGTCGATCAGAGAACAGGGACTTTGCCTGTGCTGGATGGGGTGACATTCCCCCTGAAATCTCAGGCTCACAGTCTTGGTGTTCTCCTGGACTCAACTCTGAGCCTGGATGCCTAGGTTTCAACAGTGTCCAGGAGTGCATTCGCACAATAAAAACTTGTGCGCCAGCTGCACCTCTTCCTTGAGATGTAGATCTGGCTACAGTGACACACACCTTGATTACATCTCGGTTGGACTACTGTGACGCGCTCTACGTGGGGCTGCCTTTGGAAACTGTTTGGAAGTTCAGCAAATTCAAAACGCTGACTGGGGCAAGTTACAGGGAGCAATAACTCCCTTGCTGAAACAGCTCCACTGGCTATCTGTTTCTTTCTGGGCACAATTCAAAGTGCTGGCCATGACCTATAAAGCCATAAACAGCTAACATCCAGGCTAGCTGAAAGACTGTACCTCCCTGTACAACCCGGCTAGAGCCCTAAGATCTGCTGGGGAAGGCTTTCTTTCGGTCCCACCATCATCTCAGGCCATTTCCACACTACGCTGTTATAGCGCGATGATTCCACTTTCAACATCCCATGGAATCCTGGGGTTTGCAGTTTCGGGAGGGGTTTGCAGTTTCAGCCCCTCCCGAAACTGCAAACCCCAGGATTCCATGGGATGTTGAAAGTGGAATCATCGCGCTATAACAGCGTAGTGCAGAAATGGCCTCAGTTTCGCCTGGCGAGGACATGGGGGTCAAGGCCTCCTCAGTGGCTACTCTCTTCCACAGGAGGCTAGGCGGGCCCCCTCCCTGCTTTCCTTTTGCCGGCAGCCGAAAACACTTCTTTCTAAACAGGCTTTTACGTACGCTGCGGAGCTTTGTTTAGTAACTTGTTTGAACGGAATTTTAAGGTTTTTATGATGTTACATGTTTTCAATGCTTAGTTGTTTTTAAATGTCTTGCTGTTTTAATTTTGTTGGTGGAAGCCGCCCGTGGGTCTCATGCTAGGAGAAAGGTGGCATACAAACATAATAAACAAACAAATAAATAAATAAGCAAAGGCATATCTGTAGCAAATAACTAAAGGTGTAGAATCCGGTGTTCCTCTCCTGGCGAACACCAGATTCCTGAACTGACCACCAGCCGCAGGGCCCCCTCAGCCCTCTCTGGTTTGGGAAACGCCGAAGGTTGGAAGAATGGTCCCCCTTTTCGGGTAACTCTCAGAATATGCTCCTTTGGAGGACCCCGGGGTGCTCTTTCCCTCCGGAAGTTACATCCAAGTTCAGTGGCTATGCTGGCTGGTCGATTCTGCCAGTTTTCCTCCAAACAAGTTACTTCGTTCAAGCTCAGCAGCCACAGGCGCTGATGAGTTGCGAACCAGGAAAGTTACTCTTCTCAAAGTCAACGGCCATGGTCAGTAGGGGATTTTGGGAGCTGATGCACAGGGAAAAGTTACTTTTGCCCAACCTCAGTGACCCTGACAGCTGGAGGATTCTGAGAATCCTTGTCGAGAGAAAGTTACTTTTTTCAAGCTCAGAGACCATCTCGGCCGGGAGGTCCCGAGAACTGTTTTCCAGTAAGTTACCTTTCCCAGGCCTGGGCACTGCGTCTCCCCGATCCAAGTGCTGCGGGGCCTCTAGCTCCTGAGCATACGCAGAGCGCCTACGACAGCGGAGCCCCGAAGTCTTTTCCTCGACTCCCCTCTCCCTCTTTTCCGAGGAAACAAACCGGGGGGTTGAGGAATCCTCCCGCCTCAGGAAGAATCAGACGCCCCCTCCCTCTCCATTGGGGCGTTGCCCTGGAGACCGGAGGGGAGCCCCCCCGCTTACTTACAGAAGAGAGAAGGGAGAACTTGCTTCACTCGAAATTCCCCCTCAACGGCAGCGGCCTTTTTTTGTTTTTCCCGCCCGCCGCGAGCGTGACGCCCACCGGAGCGCCGAGGCCAAGCCGCGATGACGCATATAGAGCGCGACTCAGAGCAACCCCGCCCTACTCCTTCGGCCGTTCTGGCCCCGCCCCTCCGCCCCGCCCCGCCCCGCCGCCCCGCCCCGCCCCGTAACCCCCACGCCCCGCCCACCTCCTAGGCGGCGCCGGAAGGCGAGGCTGGAGATCTGAAGTCCCGCCCGCTCTCCTCTCCTCCTCTCCTCGCTCATTTTCCCGCCTCGGCCCGCCCCGCCCCGCGCGCTTCAGCCACTCAGCGCGCTCCCCGGGGCGTTCTGAGCCCGCCTCCCGGCCCGCAGCGGATACATTGTAGCGAGCAGGGAAGCGCCGCTGTTTGTCGCCCTTGGGCATCGCGGAGGGAGCCGAGCCGAGCCGAGCCGAGCCGAGCCCTCATGGGGGCCGCGGAGCCGCCCCGCCTGGCCCGGCAGCTCTTCCTCGGCGGGCTGGCCGCCGCCTACGTGGCCGCCTTCGTCTCGTTCTACGTCCAGATCCCCGGTAAGGGCGCCTGCCCCGCCGGGCCTGCCTTGCAGGGGGCGCGCTCCGGCCAGCCGGCCCACCTCGCCGGGGGTGGTGACCGTAGAGCGCGTGGGGGCGAGCGAGCGAGCGAGCGAGGGAGGGAGGGAAAGGCAGCCCCTCCGCGGCGTCCTTATTGCGAGCCCTGGGCTCTCGGGGCCTGGCGGGTCTTGCGGGGGCGGGCGGGCGGGCGTGCACTCCGCACATGCTCGGGGGTGCCCTCTCGCGTCTCGTCTCCTCCGCTGCCTGCCTGCGCTTCGCGTTGCTGCGTCTCATGTTGAGGCCCGCTCTGGATCTTTTCGCTTAAAGGAGGAGTTCTCCCAGAGCAGGGTGGGCGACGTCAAAGGAGTCCCGGAGCTTTTACCCGAAATGTCCCCAAAAAGTGGGAGGGGGGGAAGAAACGGACGTGGCCGGAAGGACCCCCCTGCTTCGGGGGAAAAGGCTTGTTCTTCTAGGTGGGTGGAAAAGCGAGCTGCAGGGGGTGTGAAAGGGGGGCTGCCGCTACCGCTGGAGGCTCTCCGGGAGGGGGAGGCGCCCCGGTTTGGGGAGGGGGTGGCGGGGAAGAAAAGGCAGCCAGGAGGGGGCCGCGGGGGAAGCGGGCGTCCCGGCCGTCCCTCTTGGAGGAGCAAGAATTGCGGTGTGTGGTCAGAATGCGGGGAGGGAGCTGGGGCCCTGGTGGATGTGGGTGTGTGTCCTCGGGTCTCCTTTCGACTTAGCGCAACCCCATGAATTTCCCGTCTTTCGTAGGCAAGGAATCCTCAGCGGGGGGCTTTGTCAACTCCTTCCTCAGAAATAGAGCCTACAGCCCCTGGTCTCCGTTGGTGGTCTCCCATCCGAGTGCCAACCAGGGCTGGCCCTGCTTAGCTTCTAAGAACCTACAGGATTTGGTACCTCTAGGGCGTTTAATCTTCAATCCACAAATGCGTGTGCGTCTCAAAGTCTGACTTATGGTGACCTCGTGAATTTTGTGGGTTTTTTAAAGGCGTCCACGGAGGTGGTTTTAGCAGCTGTTCCTTCCGAAATAGAGCCTCCAGTGCCTGGGATTTGTTGGCAGGCTGGCTGCCCGAGTACTAACCAGGCTGGCTTAGCTTTCCAGATCGGGCAGGATCTGGTGCCTTTAGGGTATTTGGGTGTCAATGCACCAATGTGTACGCATTGCACGTGTGCCTTCAAGTCCCCTGCCGACTTACGGTGACCCCGTGAGTTTCACGGGGTGTTCTTGGGCAAGGAATCCTCAAAGGTGGCCTTCTCAGTTCTTTCCTCTGAAACAGATAGCAACAACCATTGTTTGGATAAAATAAAGAAAGACATCTTATGGACGTACAATGGCTGGCACTTTCTATATGCATTCAGGGCCAGACATATTATATTTATTTTATACATATATTTGCACGCACACACATATATACTGTACGTGCATATATACAACTATATTTGTATGTATTCTTTGTGTGTGAGCCGGTGTGGTATGGTGACTTGAGCTTTCGACTACAGCCCCGGAGACCAGGGTTTGATTCCCTGCTCAGCCGCGGAGACCTGCTGGGCGACCGCCCCTCCCGAAACTGCAAACCCCAGGATTCCATAGGAGGTTGAAAGCGGAATCATAGTGCTGTAACAGTCTAGTGCAAAAATGACCTGTATTTTCGGGCCTAGAGGACCCCAAAATAGGGGTGGGTGAGGAGGTATTGTTGTTTTTTAGGATATCAGGGTGGGGTGGAAATCCTTTCATCGGACTACAGCACTCAGAATTCCCCTCTGTCCAGCATAGAGGAGATTTAAATTCATTTTATTGCAGAGGTGTTATGATACAGGGAAGAATATAGACATCTCACTGGTTGAATGAATGAATGAATAGTCCAAAATAAAAGGAGTTTTTCCATGCTCTGCCCTGCAGGTTTTAAAATGTGGCCCAGTTAAGTCTGTGGCCATCCAGAAGACTATTCCTCATTCCACCCCCACCCCCAGGTATAGGCACAGCTTGGCACTGCTTAAAATTTTGGAATGCAGTCTCTTGGGCGAGTGCCCATGGCAGGGCTTGAAACTATTCCCAGAGTGCCGGGGACGCCTGGCCTCTCTCGGTGGCCTTCCTTTCCGAGAGCCGAGCTGCCAGGATCAAAATTTACAGAAGCCAAAATCTTTGCCTCGCCTCTAGCCGGACCCAGGGGAATTTTTGGAGCATACAGTCTCCGACATCCTCTTTAGGGTAGAAGCAGTTTGTGTGCAGCCTAACAGACTTTAGTTAATAGATAAAATAAGATTCATCAAAGTTTCTGTTTGTCTAGGGGAGGCACTCATGTGGCCTTTTTGTTGTCCTAGAAAAAATACAGAAAAATAAAAAGCTATCTCCATTTTTTTCAAATCCTCCTACCCCCCCCCCCAAAAGTGGACATACCCAACTGTGTAATTTTTTGGGGAATGATAAATAACACATTTAATGCGAGCTGTTCCCAAAATGGCCGAGGGGGTGCATATGGCCCAGGGGCCGTGCTTTGCCCGCCTGTACCCTACTCTTCCAGCCTTCAGGAAACAAGTTTGTTCAGGGAAATCTCTGCTCCAGCTTGTTTTATTTTGCAGTTGTCTAGGTTTCGTAAGAGTGTTGCATACTGGATTATTTTCTTATGCCCTGTATTTCTGTCCGAGTGCTTCGGGCAGTTGCCATTTTCAAAGTGCCATGTGGTGCCACTTTCCTCAGGTTGTGGTTGTTGTTAATTGCTCCCAAATCAACTTGGATTTATGGCTGCCTGATGGGTAAGAGACTTCCAACTCACTCTGTCACCAACCGCCCTGCTCGGGTCTTACAGACTCAGGGCAGCCGTTGCGGCTTCGTGGGTGGAGTCTGTCCGCCTGCAATGGGGTTTTCCTCCTCTCCTTCTTCCTTCCCAGTCATTATTGTCTTTTCCAGTGAGTCATGTCCTTTCATGATGTGTCCGAAGTATGATAGCCTCAGCTTAGTCGTCTTGGCTTCTAGGGAGAGTTTAGGCTTGACTTGCTCTAGGACCCGTTCATTTGTCTTTGATGGTCCAGGGTATATGCAGAACTGTCCTCCAGCATTTAAAACAGGGGATTGTGCAACCTTCCAGATGCTGTTGGATTGCCACACCCAGCATTCCCTGTTGGAAAATTCCGGCATTCTCTCTTCTCCCCCTCTTGTTCTAAGGCAAGTGTGGCTTAGCTAGCATAGAATTTTCTTTTTCGCTTTCCTCTGCTTTCTCACCTAAAGCCTCACTCTTGCTCTTTGTGCTATTTAAATGCATGGCTGTGGTAGACAGACCATGTGACCCAGGACGGACCCTGGGATCGTTGGACTTACACAAAAGACCACACTTCTCAGACCTCTCTCTTTTTGCTTCGACTTTCTTCCTTCTGACCGTGCTTTGCCTCCCCACCAAGAAGACGGTGAGTTAAGAATGAAGCTACTATCTTGCCTAATCTTTTTGTTAGCTAGTTAGGATGTAGGCGCTCCAGGGCATATGTAATTGTAAAATTCATAAGTTTGTAACCTGAAACTGCCTGTCTTGTTTTGCTTTGTGAGTCAGTTTCTGTTCAGGGAAGCCACACAGAGACTAGGATGTGCTTTTTCTGCTATTCTGCTAAAAGAAGGCTGGTTCCTAACAGACTTATCTTCATAGAATTTCCCCAAAGGGCTAACACCCTGGGAAACTCTTAAAGGCTTCTGGGAGTTGCAACACAACCCTATCAGAAGTGGCACATTTGCTATTCTAGGAGTGCAGGAGACAGCTGTTTGGAGTCTAGTCCAGTGCATCGGCTCCCAGACTTTGGTCCTCTAGAGCAGTGGTTCTCAACGTGTGGGTCCCCAGATGTTCATGGACTTCAGTTCCCAGAAGCCCCAGCCACTATGGCCAATGCTCAGGGCTTCTGGGAGCTGAAGTCCATGAACATCTGGGGACCCACAGGTTGAGAACCACTGCTCTAGAGCTTTTGGACTTCAGCTTCCAGAATCCCCAGCCAGTACAGCCAACAGGCAGGGATTCTGGGAGGTGAAGTCTAAAACTTCTACTGGTCCAAAGGTTATGAGCCTCTTGCCCAATGCCAGTCTTCTCAAAGTCTCTGTCCAGTTCATGGGAGCAGTTTTGTTCCAGTTGGCTGCGAATCTGCTTTGGTGGCTTTTTGCCTTAGGTTATTACAGTAAGTTTTCCCCTTTTTACCTGTATCTGTGAGTAGTATGATGAGTGAAAATGGGGCTGGGTAAGTTCTGATCCACACTGGTCTCTTTCGCCTGTCCTGGAGATTTTGCCTGTTAGGAGAATTTGGGGAGGGGGCTTCGAGGCGAGATGGGCACGCACACAACACATCTGCCCCTTGCCCAAGTTTTGGGGCGTGAATACAGGGTAAGTATCCCTTATCCAAAATCGTTGGAACAAGGGTGTTTTGGATTTTTTTCAGATTTTGAAATGCCTGTATACTGTTCTTTAGACACAGTGTCTTCTCTTTTGTCAGTTCTTTTTCCTCTTGCCTTCTTAATTCCCTCGTGTTCCCTACAGAAAGAAGACTGACTTCCTCGTTTCTTTTTTTTAAGTTCGAGATTTTCAAGTATTTGGCATTTTGGATAAGGGATATTCAATTGTAATTGCTGGCTGTGGTGTGACAGCTAAATCTGCCCTTTAGGAATGTTTTTCTTTCTTTCTTCTGACCCTGTGTTTCAATTGCCAGCCCCTTCCTAAACTGCAACCCCCAGGATGTCGAAAGTGGAATAATAGCGCTATAACAGTGTAGTGCGGAAATGGCCTAGGACAGAGCTTTCCAAACGGTGTGCCGTGACATGTTAGCGTATCGCCTGAAGTGTGTAGGTGTGTCTCCTGCAATCTTGGAAACATATTTTATTGTTTATAAATCAGACATTTTTAAAAATATGTGAAAGGTTTTCATAAGATATGTTGTGCCCCCATACGTTTTATTATTATGATTCACGTATGGGTCTGTATCTCTTACCAGGGGTTAGTTTAACCTCCAGTTTGCTAGTAAAATTGAATTACTGTGTCTCGAAATGATGCATGTCTAAAACATGTGTCACCAACATGAAAAATTCAGAAAGCTCTGCACCAGGACACGGATGGGAACGGTGTGCCCCTGCACCCAATGTTTTTTTGGATTGACAGTACTAGCATCCCGTAAGGCTGCTGGGGCCTGTAGTTCAACAGCAGAGTAAGTTTCTTTCTCTTTCAGCCTGTGAGAAAGAGAAACATAAAGGTCAGGCTGGGGGGCTTGCGTATCTGTTTTTATGTACTTTCAAGTGCGCCCCGGCTTACGGCAACCTTATTGCAGGGTTTTCTGGTAAAGATTTATTCCGAGGTTTGCTGTGGCCGAGAGAGTGTGACTTGCCCATGGTCACCCAGTGGATTTCGATGCGTGAAAGAGGATTCAGAACCTGGCTTCCTTTGTTATTATGTGCCTTGAAGTCAACTTTGGCTGTGGCAATCCTTTTCTAGGGTGTTCTCAGCCGGACTGGTTGGAAGGAGGCTTGCCACTGTCTTCCTCTGAGGCTGAGAGAGTGTGACTTGCCCAGGGCAGCCAGTGGGCTTTCATGGCTGAACCAGAATTTGAACTCTGGTTTCTTGGACTATTAGTCCAGCACTCAAACCACTGTTCACACTGCCTCTCCTACATTTGGTTTTTTTTGGGGGGGTAGTGGTAAGATTTCTTATTGAGAGGAAGCCGACCTTCTTCTAAGGTTGAGATAGTGAGACTTGCCCAAGTGGGCTTCGATGCCTGAACAAGGGTTTGAATACCCTGGTCTCCTAGTACCTTAGGCCAAGCCTAAGCTGCCACGCTGGCTCTTTTTATATAGTAAACCTGTTAACATTATATGTTATAATCCCATGTAATATATCGAGGATTACATTAAGTGATACCTATGCTGAATTATGTATGAGAAACTACTTCGTATGTAAAAAAAGATTGCCTTGTGTTTTAAGTGTGCATGAGAAAGTACTTTATATGTTTAAAAAAAAATTGCCTTGCGGGAAAAGCGTATCTCCAGAGATATGGAATCTGTGCGCTGAGGGGGGGGGTCTCCGTGGGAGTCACGGCATCACCCTGGACGCTCTGCATGCCCCGCGAGGCCGTCCTGCCTGCGTCTGGCAGCCATGCAGTGGACGGAAGAGGCGTTTAATGCAGAAATCCAAGCGCGTGAGCTACGGAGCCTCTGATACACGGAGCATGCCGCTTTATAGGAGTGCGGGCGTCCCCCCACTAACACCTCCTCCGGAATAGCCCTTGATCACTAGGCATCCCTGCCTTTCTCGTCAGGTCATGGGGCAGAAAACAGTGGGGTCCCTCTTGTTGAGACTTAGGCCATTTCCACACTACACTGCTATAGTGCTGCTATTCCACTTTCAACCTCCTCTGGAATCTGCAGTTTAGGGAGGGGCATTTTGACTTCTCAGCCAGAGAGCCCTTTTGGCCTCAGGAAACTACAAAGCCCAGAATTCCACAGGATGTTGAAAGTGGAACAATGGCATTATAACAGTGTAGGGCAGAAATGGCCTTAGTTTTAATAGACTACAAGCTGAAAGTGTTATGCTGCAGCTAAAAAAGCTAGTGCAATTCTTGGTTGCATCAACAGGAGTGCAGTGTCTAGGTCAGAGGAAATAATAGGACCCCTTTATTCTGCTTTGGTGAGACGCCACCTGGAATCCTGTGTTGAGTTCTGCGCACCACAGTTCAGGAATGATATGGACAAGCTGGGATGTGTCCAGAGGAAAGTGACCAAAATGGTCAAAGGCCTGGAAACCATGAAGCCCTCTGAGGAGCAGCTGAGGGAGCTGGGCGTGTTTAGCCTGGAGGAGAGAAGGTTAAAAGGGGGCACGATAGCGTGTTTAAGTATTTGAAGGGATGTCACGCGAAGGATGGAGCAAGCTTGTTTTCTGCTGTTCTAGAGACTAGGACATGGAGCAGTGGGCTCAAACTTCAGGAAAAGAGATTCCTCCTGAACATTAGGAAGAATTTCCTGAGAGCAGTTTAACAGTGGAATCTGCTTCTGCCTTGATGGAGTTTTTTAAAAGGAGGCTGGATGGCCGTCTGTCAAAGAGAGTGCTTTGATTTTGCCATTTTGCATGGCAGAATGGGGTTGGACTGGGGCGGGGGCTTGCAGTCTCTTCTCCCGCTGCGGTTCTGTGTGGTGAGAGCGGTTCATCAGTGGAATTGGCTGCTGCCTCAGAGAAGCGTGCTGGAGTCTCCTTCTTTGGAGGTTTTTAGACGGCCTTCTGCTGGGAGCGCTTTGATTCTGTCCCATATGGCAGAAGGTGGTTAGACTGTGTGTGGGGGGGGGGCTTGGGGTCTTTTTCCATGATTCATTCCAACACTGAAATGCCCTGTAGGCTGCATTCCCCTTGGCTGCCCCGTTCCCACCCACAGACGAGTGTCCACGTAGCAGGAGAGGCGGTGCCGGCCACGTGCCCAACGACAGGGTGGGAGTGGGAGTGTGTGCATGTCTTGCAGAAGGCAGCTTGCAAAATTCCTGCCCCTGCTCCTGTCTCTCCAGGGTTGGGGGATTCCTGTGTGCATTTGCCTACCCCTTGGCTCAGCCCCCCCCCCGCCGTGTCTGCATCAGGGGTGCCGTCCAGCTGTCCCCACCCGGAAAACCGCCTGCTTTCCCCATCCTGTTTCGGTGCCTCTTGCCAACTTCTCCATCCGGGAGCCCTGCCAGACGCCTCTGGCGCTTCCAAGTACGGCTTTTAATCTACCTTAACCCCCAAGCGGTGCCGAAACAGAGAGCCTCAGGCTTCTGGGTGGCCTCTTTAAGGCAACAAAAAAAGGGAGGGTTCCCTTTTCAACCCCAAAACCAGGGAGGGATAAAGCTCACCCCCGGGACAGAACCCCTCCAGACTCCCACAAAACTGTGAATTGTTTTCCTTGTGTGGCTGTTCATTGTATCTAAAGAGTAATGAATGTTAACACACATTGACTTTGGGGGCATGCTCTAACAAACATTGTACAAACATGATGTTTTTATTGAGACGGGTATTTGATGTGTGATCATAGGTGGCCTGTCTGATAGAAATGTGCTGGGTATTGTGCTTTGATTAATAATTGACCTTTAGTTATGCATTTCATTATTCTTTCAATTGTTTAATTGTGTTTTAACTGTGTGTTTTTTTTCTAGGGCCGTTTCTGCACTACAGTGTTATAGCGCTATTATTCCACTTTCCACATCCTATGGAATCCTGGGGCCGACTGGCCCCTCCCTAAACCGCAAACCCCAGGATTCCATTGGATGTTGAAAGTGGAATAATAGCGCTATAACACTCTAGTGCGGAAATTGCCTTAGTCTGTAAGCCTCTGAGTCCCAACCAGTGGGGAACAACAGGATACTAGTAAGGAAGATGATAATGGTGATAATAGGAATTTGCTTTTTGAATGGTTTCCAAAGGCTGTACAGTTCAACACTTTGTTGTTGTTGTTTTTTTAAAAAAGTGCTCACTTTTCAAAAGCAGAAATGGACCTTCAGCTATGTCAGAATGGTTGGTGGTTTATTTCTTTTTCGTGTCTCCATGCGGCCCTTTGAGGGTTGCAGGGTAGAAAAAAATGTGCCCTGGACCTGTTCTTCTTGCTGTTTGTTTGTATAACAGCATCCGCAAGAGCATTGGGCCATGTCCCGAGGGACCAAGGTTTGTTTTCCTGCTCATCCATGGAAACCCACCTTTGGTGCTTCACACACCCTCAGCCCCAGAAAACTCCTGGAAGGGGTCGCTTTAGGGCTGCCATAAGTTGGAAATGACCTGTGAACACATGAATCATCCATTAACACTTGTGAACAGATTTTCCCTTTGTCGGAGGCACTGTGTGGCAAAGCTCTACAGATTAATAATCTAGAATTTTGATTATTAATCTATATAGATTCCAGATGTTCATGTATTCCTACAGTACCAGTGTTGAATGCAGCATATGAACACTCCTGTTCTGACATATAGGAAAATGCACCTGGGTGCAGGCCAACAGCCTCCGTGCACATGTGCACCAGTTATGACTGTGTTAAGTGGAACATGGGAACACCCCAATGTTCAGTGTTACCTTTCAAAAAAGAACCTGTGCGGAGAGTCTGTGTGCACATGTCTGTGGGCTGTATCCATGTTGAATGAAGTATCTGCGCATCGATGTGTTGAGTGTCACGTGCAGAAAAACTAGCTGTGTAAAACTAATCCACGTGTACAGGTTGTGTGTGTGCTGAATGCCACATGTAAACACCCCTCTATTGAATGCTACGTTTGGAAAACTGCTTAGGTGCAAGTAAGTAATTTGTGTATGTAGGTACACAGACCGTACCTGTGTCATAGGAAAGTTGTGATTCTTTCCCGACTGCCTTCTCCTTTACCAGGCCTCATTGTCTTTTCTGGTGAGTCTTGTCATCTCATGATATGGCCAAAGTACGACAGCGTCAGGTTTAGTCTTTTTGGTTTCTAGGGAAACGTTCACCTTGATTTGCTTCTGGGCCCATCTGTTTGTCTTTTTAGCAATCCAGGGGATCTGTAGAGCTCTCTGCCAGCACCACGTTTCAAAGGAATTGGTTTTCTTCCTGCTAGTTCTCTTCAGTGCCCGTCGTTCACAAACCATAGACAGAAACTGGAACTACGATGGCATAGGTAATCCTAGATGTAGTAGCAAAACTGCCAGTGTAAAGATGAAGAGTCCATGTACGCACGCAAACAGATTGTACCTGAGTTGAAAGGCTGTTCCGTGGGAGGAAACTGCCTGTGTATCTAAATTCTTTACTGATGTACTCAGACTGTACTTGTATGAAGAGGGCGAATCCCATTTTAGCACTGGAAGATGGTGTTGTGTGGCAGGGTCTCATACCTGCAGCCGCCGTTTCATGGAAGAGACCCCAGTGGCCCACCAGGTCAACCCCTTTCTGCCATGCAGAAAGACATAATCCAAGCCCTTCTGACAGATGGCTATCCAACCTCTGTTGAAAAATTTCCAAAGAGGGAGGCTCCACCACACGCCACTGAGGCAGCAGTGGATTCCACTCTCCGGCTGCTCTTGCCATCAGCAAGTTCTTCCTAAGGCTTAGCTGGAGTCCCGTTTCTTGTAGTTTGAAGCCATTGCTCCACATCCTAGTCTCTGAAGCAGCACAAAACAGGCTTGCTCCATCCTCCATATGACTTCTCTTCAGGTATTTAAATATGGCTATCCTGTCACCTGTTCACTTTCTCTTCTCCAGGCTAAATATATCCAGCTCCCTAAGCTGCTCTTCTTAGGATTTTATGGTGTCCAAGCCTTTGACTGTTTTGGTCACCCTCCTCTGGACAAGTTCCAGCTTGTCAATATCCTTCTTGACTTGTGGTGTCCAGAACTGGACACAGTATGCCAGGTGAGATCTAACAAAAGCAGAATATAATGGTGCTATTCCTTCCCTTGCTCTAGACACTATACTCCTATTGATGCAGCCCAGAATCACATTGGCCTTTTTAGCTGCAGCATTACACTGTTGAATTCTTCCGCCTTTTGCCTCCTCAACTCCTTCTCTCTCCTCTTTTCCAGGCCTCTACGGGAAAGATGGGATCCTGCCAGCCTGGAAGATGCTCCACTTCACCGGCAAAGGCTTCTGGGACCAGCTGTGGGATTTGCCCACCCTGCTGTGGCTTGGGCCACGCTTGGACCTAGACACAGAGCAAGGCATGGAGCTGCTCTGTCTTGTGGGGCTCGCCTTCTCCCTTGCGGCCCTGATCCTGGAGCCTATGCGTGACAGCCTGGTCTTCTTGATCATCTGGGCATGCTACTTCTCCCTTTATCAGGTACGAGGTGTGCACATGTGCGAAGAAATGGATTGTGCTATGAGAGAATGGAATGACTGAGGGCTGTTGCTGTTGACTCAGCCCCTAGTTATTAATGAAGACAAATTCATGCTATTTAGGTACAGTGTTGTTGTAAGCTGTCAGGTCATTTCTAAGTTATGGTGGCCCCAAGGTTCTTTGGAGGTTTGCAAGCAGAGGCTGGATGGCCATCTGTTGGGAATGCTTTGGTGGGTGTTCCTGCATGGCAGGGAGTTGGACTCGATGGCCCCTGGGGTCTCTTCCAACTCTAGGATTCTATCTATCTATCTATCTATCTATCTATCTATCTATCTACCTACCTACCTACCTACCTACCTACCTGAATGAACCTATCATGAAGTCTCCTGGGGGCTGAGATTGTGAGGCAGCCAGGGTCACCTGCTGGGTTTCCATCAGACTCTGGCCTCCTGGGCCATAGTCCACCACGCTGGCCAACTTGGAGGTATGATAGTTCCCCCTTTATATGCAGAGGATACGTTCCAAGATCCCCCCTAGATGCCGGAAACCATGGACTGAACTCTGTACCCTCACCGGAATAGGCCTTCTAGCTTCTTGGGGTCCATAGAGAGAGAGGGTTCATGCTCTCTGGTGGTATTGCTACTCTGATTTCTGGGGTCCCTTGGGGGACACCTCAGTGTGCTCCACGTGATGGGGAATGGAAACTAGCCAGAGCACAAGCTATAGCTATACCAGAGGCAGGGTAACCTAGCGGGGTCCTTTACCCAGTTTTTATGGGGTCAGGCCAAGCCAAAAACCAAACAAAGTTCAATAAATGATTTTATTGAATGCAAGTCTCACACACCAATGCAATCACACACCCCACCCAAGAGCTATTAAGAAACAAAAGAGAGGAGATTGGATAGGGGACTATTGGAGGGGTACAGCTGGGGTAAAACTGCATCTTTTCCTGAAGTTCTGGGTCCGGGAAGGCAGCGGAGAAGTGGGGCTCAGCACAGAGAGGGCTGAGGGGATCACTCAGCGGATGGAGAAACGGTCAGCTGGGATGACTGGGAGTGATCCAAAGAACCGCTCAAAAACTGGGACTGTTTGTAGGAGGAAAAGTACCTGGTGGGCTAATCCTTTCCCGGGGAGAACAATGGGTGTTGGAGCGATAACAAAGCTCCACCATGGTAATTTCCTTTGTGTGATGGGATTGCAAGGTGTCGCCAAAGTCTCAGGATCTTCGATTGTGTTAGTTTGTGATGTGACTTCACATAAATGGTCCTCGCCTGCTGGAATATTTGCTCAACTTGCGGCAGACACGCTAATCCCCTCAAGTCAGTGTCTCAGGGCTGAGGACCCTTTGTTTATTGTGGGTTTACGCCGCTTGAGGTCTCCTGGGGCTACGTGACTGGGGATTTGACTGGCCTGAGCTGGTTTTCGATCTTTGACCATTGCTGCCTGCATGCCCATCTGAGTGAATCATATTTTAATATCAAAATTGTAGACCTCGGGATAGGGTTTTTCCAGTGAGATAGCAATATGAAGCCTCCGCAAAGCTAGTGGGCTCTTCAAGTTTTGCCAGAGCCCATTCCTGTAGCGGTGTTGGCAGAGGGGCAGTTAAAGTGAGGGGCAGGCACGGAGGGGGCAGTAAGCAGGCATATGGATGTGGGTCGGGCTGCGGGGGTCCCGTCACCTGGACACCAGGGAGACAGATGAGAGAAGGGATGAGAAGGAGGGAGAGGAGTCTGCGAGGGGGGAAGTTGACCATGGGTAACTGAAACTGCGGGAGGCGAAACTGAGGATAAGGGGGGACTCCTGTGAATTGACTGCAAGGATAAGCACATGTACTAGAGGGTAGGTGAGCTCCAGAAGGTCACACCTGCCCAGTTTTGACCTACTCAAGGGGGATTGGAGCTCTCCGAGGACAGCAAGAAATGCAGTGGAAACGCATCCAATGCAGACCTTGTTCTGTTGAGGTTAAAAGACGGTGTACATCTGGAACGTGTCCAGAGGAGGCCGACCAAAGTGGTGAAGGGTCTGGAAGCCATGAAGCCGTATGGGGAACGGCTGAGGGAGCTGCGGATGTTTAGACTGCAGAGGGGACATGAGAGCCATGTTTAAATATTTGAAGGAATGTCATATTGAGGAGTGGGCGGGCTTGTTTCCTGCTGCTCAAGAGACTAGGATAAGGAGGAATGGATTCAAGCTGCAGGAATGGAGATTCCACTTGAACCTCAGGAAGAACTTCCTGACGGTCAGAGCTGTCTGGCAGTGGAATCTGCTGCTGCCTCCATGGAGTGTGGTGGAGTCTGCTCCTCCTTTGGATGTTTTTAAGGAGAGGCTGGATGGCCATCTTTTGGGAATGCTTTGATGAGTGTTCCTGCATAGCAGGCGGTTGGACTGGATGGCCCCTGGGGTTTCTTCCAGCTCCATGATTCTGTGATGCTATGATCTGTCCATGTGGTTCATGCTGCGGAGGAACTGAGACCAGGGAGGGAACTGAAGTGCAAAAAGCAGAAGCTGTGGTAACTGCCTTATTGACACCAGCCATTTCCTAGTCCCACAGAGTTGGCCGTGCTCTCAAAGGCTACCAGTCCTGCCACCTGCCTGGACAGGAGTGCACAGCTCAGTCACCCCTGAGAGCTGACCGCTGCCCAACCTCTCTGTAAAAGATCTCTGGCAAAAGAGAGTCCACCATGGTCCAGGGTGGCCTGTGCCACTGTTGAGTCCCTGTTGCAGTCACAAAATGCTTCCTAATGTTTGGGTGGACTCTCCTTTCTTTCCATTTGAATCTGCTGGTTTGTGTGCCAGTCTGGGGAGCAGCAGGAAGCAAGTTCACTCCATCTTCCATCTGGCAAGCCTTAAGATAGGGGTCGACTTGTTAATTTGTTGGAGTGGAAAGCAACTTGATTGTTGGGATGGAGGGTTGTTAGCCTGGGAGGTGTTTGTGACTTGTGAAGGGGTCCTTGGAGTCTAGAAAGCTGAGTGAAATCCTGAGTCTGTTTAGACCAGTCATATACTCCTAGAGTTGGAAGAGAGCCCAAGGGTCATCCAGTCCAACCCCATTCTGCCATGCGGCAAGACACAACCAAAGCACTTCCTTTGAAAGACGGCTGTTAAAAACCTCCAAAGAAGGAGACTCCACCACACTCCACTGAGGCATACCACTGTCAAGCCGCTCTTACCGTCAGGGAGTTTAGGTGGCATCTGTTTTTCCTGAAGTTTGAATGCACTGCTCCATGTCCTTGTCTCCGGAGCAGCAGAAGACAAGCTTGCTCCATGTGTCATAGAGTTGGATTCAGAGTTCCAGACTTCTTGTTGCAATGTACATTCAGAGCATCCTAGAGTTGGAAGAGACCCCGAGGGCCACCCAGTCCAACCCCCTTCTGCCATGCCAGAAGAAACACAGTCAAAGCCCTCCCTTGGACGGATGGCCAGCCAGCCTCCCTTTAAAAACCTCCAAAGGAGGAGACTCCACCTTGTTCCACTGAAGCAGCAGCAGATTCCACTGTCCAGCTGCTCTTACTGTCAGGAAGTTCCTCCTGATCTTTAGGGGGAACCTCTTTTCCTGTAATTGGAAGCACTGTGTCCTGGTCTCTGGAGCAGCAGAAAACAAGGTAGTGGTTTAAGATTTGGACCGTGACTCTGGAGAGCAGGGTTTGAATGCCCACTCAGCTGTGGACACCCACTGGGTGACTTTGAGCAAGTCACACTCTCTCAGCCTCAGAAGGGCAATGGTAATCCGTCTCTTGAAGGATTCTTGCCAAGAAAACCTGTGAGAGGTTTACCATAAGTTGGAAATGACTTCAAGGAATGCAACAGCGGGACCCACTCCAGCGCACATGCTTTTAGCTATTTGGATGTACTTTAAATCATTACCAAGTTTAGTGTGTGTTTGGCTGTGAAATAGCTTTTCCTGTATTCAAAATGACAAAATTAATTTTATTGTCCGCTGCCCTGAGATGTTTGTATATAGGGCGGGCTATAGATATTTTAATAAATAACTCAGGATGCAAATGAAAGACCAGTCTTGGCCTCGGTAGAGAAGGGCGTGGGGCGGGAGATCTGGATTTCAGATGTCATCATGCCGTCCAAGCATGCCCAGGAGTCTGGACTTGTGGGTCAGCATCCTCCCCCTGACACTCAGATTTGCTTTTGCAAACCACTGCAAAACCTCTATGCAGAAACCTGAGATATGCACATGGGTTTGGTTTTTAAAGCTAGGGAGGAAAAAAACAGAGATTACAGCAGGGTTTTTCCACTTGCTTTTGAAATGTCTGGAAGTTTATTTCCGGCCTTCCCCGTCTCTACCCTTCATTGTCCTTCTTACCTTTTAAGGCTCTGCCGGCGTGAAGACGGAGCTCAGCCCTGCCGAGCAGAATTCTGCCCGCTAAACAAAACCCCTGCCTAGCTCTGGGACTGCTGCTCCTCAGAGCCTCTTTGTCGGGATTGTTTCCCCAGAAAGAGTCAGACACTTATTGTGGTCCCTCTGGCTGCAGTTTCCTGATTTGCTCTGCCTGATATTGATTAGTTCCCTCTTTTTCTGAACATGCTCCAATTAGTGGCAGTTGAAGAGAGAACCTCTGGCCGGGTTTGTCGGAGCTGCGTGCCTGGAAGCAGATGCTGGGTTTGAGCTTGTTCTTTTAATGTTGTTTGTAAGCCATCCTGTGGTCCTTTTGGTTCACGGTGGGGTATAAATATCTTACTAAATAATAGATATAAATAAAGCTGTCTGGATGACTCTTCCCTCTTAGACCCAGCCCTGTGACCTCTTTTTGCGGTTTTCATAGATGTGGAAGGGAACTTCGGGGTCATCCAGCTCACCCCCTGTCCGTGCAAAAATTTGCACTCCCAGGGGTCACCGCACTGAGTCCCTATTTTAATGTCTCATGCACTACTCTTGAGAGGGAAAAAGCAGGACATAAAAGAAATGGTTGACTGAAAGTGATTGATATATTAGTTGATATGTAGGTTAAGCCTGCCTTATTTGGAAATCGGAAAATCTCCGAAACCCAAAAGTTTTTCTTGTCACCAGCTGCCCGATTCTGCCTTCAGGGTGGTGGCTGCGATGCTTCTGCTCGGAGTGCAAGCCACAGGCGTGCACATATGGATGCCTGCCCCTGTTATGTTTCTGTTCCAAATAAATTTCAAGTAAAGGTTTCGTAATTAATCCTTTTTAAGCTACAGATTTCTGCGGTGGGAATTGCGCAGCCCTCGCAGTGTTGTTGGCCTGCGGGTTCTGCCGGCCCTGTTGCCAGCATAGGGAGAGGAGGGATGGGCATTGGAGTCCACCAACATCTTGGTGGTTCCCAGCTGGGAACGAAAAGCACGCACCCGGACACCCACCCTCCCACATGCCCCGCAGTTCCTCCTTCTGGGCCATTGTCCTGTCGCGCGTTGATGGCCGGTGTACCTCCGGCTGTGTGTGCAGGCGCTGGAGCGAGACAGACCCAATCCGTGGGTTTGGAGCAGAGCCCGTAGCAGGCCGGCTGGCTGCTAGCCCAGGGGACGGCGGTGGATTCTCCTCCTCTTCCTCCTTGGCTGCTGCCTTCACGGGGGTGGCAAGTCCTGCATCTGTTCAGCGGACGACATAACCCCTGTGCAGGTGAATTTGCAGTGCTGGGGGGAGAGTGTGTTGCTGCATCAGAAAAAGCAAACCCATCTTATATATGCACATGTGTGTGTGTGTACAAAATGTTCGTTGTTAATGGCTATTGGTACGCTTTTTTTTCTTTTGCTGCGTCTTTCTCTGATTATTTATTGCTTCTGATCAGCATGATTATTTTAGACAATTATGTCCCTTTTTTCCCCCTTTTTCTCACCGATCGTTAAAAACAATACAAGAAGACATTTGCAAATCTTATTACAAACCAATGTCCTTATGTATAATTTAGCTGACTTTATTTTTAATACTGATGTATTTTTCTTAATAAAAAAAAAAAAGAAAAAGCAACCCACATGAGTCTGTAGCTTTGGAGCAAGGCGAAGGATGCAACCTTTCTTTTGTTGTGATTGTCATTCAGTTGTATAGCACCGTCAGCATCCAGGGCAGTTTATAAGCAGAAGAGCAAGAGAAACCAGCCAGCCTTGCCAGATGCAGACAGTCTAATATAATACACGCACAGACACTGGCACACACGGGAGGGAAGGAGTATGGCAAACATAGAACTATACAGTACAAGTGCAGTGAACACTTTGACTTTAAAAGGCCAGAGAAGACAGGTAGCGCCGTAATGCGCTCTGAATGGGGCTGCCAATGGCATGCATCAGTATCTTGGCTGTTTTATGTCAAATAGGGCATCGCTTGTATCCATATGTGTCCATTGCTAATTGCTACATGCAACTGTGTATCTAGTTGAAACTTTTAAAAGTATCCCAAGGCTCTGAATGGTTAATTGCTGTAATATTCACTGCCACTTTGTAACTGGAAATTGGGGAGAAGCTCAAAAGGGGGAATAGTGAAATAGGATGGTGTTATGGGAATCGGCTTTGCATAGATAACAATGTGGTCATTTGTTCTGCTCCCAGGATGAAAGATATGTAAATAACTGTAAGCTTGGGAAAATGCCTGTGTTGGCAGGTTGGCTTGACATTTATGACTTTAAAGAATCATTGATGTGCGTGCCAAAATCTGTATGACGAAACCTGTAACTTAGATGATGTAGTCTCAGCAACTTCTTGGAAAAGTTGCTGTGTTGCTCGTTTTCTTAAAGTAAATTCTTCTGTTTGGGAAGTTTTGAGAGCAAGTTATCCAGGACATGATTCAGAAGTTGCAGCCAGGTCAAAATGCGGCAGCTGGACTGGCGTCAGGTGTGCAGTTTGGAAAGCACATAGCAGTGGTCTAGCAAAAACTATGCCGGCTTCCAGTTTGCTCCTGAGCTCAAGTCAAGGGGCAGGTGTTGGCCTGCAAGCTCTAAATTACTTGGGGCCAAGATATCTGAAAGACTGATGCCTCTCCACATATGTGCCTGAACTCTTGAAAAGGAGGCCCTGTTGCGTGTCGCGAAGTTAGGGATTTCTCCGTAGCAGCCCCTTTAAGGCCCTTCCCAAAACTGCAAACCCCAGGATTCTATAGGATGCTGCAGGTGGAATAATAGCGCTATAACAGTCTAGTGCGGAAATGGCCTGTGAAACTCCCTGCCCAAGGAAGTTAGGCTGGCCCCATCTCTTTTGGGCTTCTGGTGGACTGTTTTAAAACAGGATTCTAGGATTGGCTTTTAGGCTGCTTTCAAGGGTCTTTTAAAAGAGTATTTTAATGTTTTCTAAAAATGTTTTTATCTCTGTGTTGTTCAGTTGGGTTTTGTTTGTTCATTGGCTCAGGAGCCCATGTGGGCTGGGAGGCAGTACAGAAATATTGTAGATAATTTGCTCGGCTTGGTGGATTTTTATGGTACCCGATTCAGATTCTCAGTGATTATTTATATAGTGCCATCAACATATATGGCATTTTACAAGTAACAGAAAAACAGAAAACACCCAACCCTGCCAAAAGAATAAAATTTAGTTTACACGCACATATTTATACAGGCTGAGCATCCCTTATCTGTAAATTCAGAGTTCTTCAAAATCTGATATTGTCCACCACGGTGGCTGAGACAGTGGCACTTTTACTTTCTGGTGGTTCAATGCACACACATTTGGTTTCATTCTAAAAATATTTCATAAAATTACCTTTAGGCAGTGTGTGTAAGGCGTCAATGAAACGTACATGAATTTTGTGTTTATTCTTGGGTCCCATCTGCAAGATACCTCATTATATTCATATATACAAATACAAGTATTGCAAAATCTGAAAGCATCCAAAATGCAAAGCACTTTTGGTCCCAAGCATTTTGGATAACAGATACTCAACTTGTTTATACATTTACCATAGAGAGAGAAAGAGAAAGAAAGAAAGAGAGGAGGAGGAGGGAATAATACCTATATAAAATGATGGAATACAATTGTAAAACAAATTATCTAGGGAGAACTACAAAAGCCAAAGCAATATAAGAGAAAACAAACTGACAAATACATATAACCAAAATATGCAAGATTAAACACAACTTTGAATTAACATTCCAAAAGCTTTAGAAAACAACGTTTTTCCACTGAGATTTAAAAACAAGGAAGGAAGGAGCAGTCTGCGGATGTTCAGGAAAGCCTATCCAGGCAAATGAAACAGCGAGCAAAAATGGGTGAAGCTGAGCCAAGGAAGAGGAAAGCTTTGGTTGCGTTGAGAAGCCTGGAATTTCTGTGGTGTAGATCCTGAACGCAGTGTGATGCAGCAGCCAAGAAGGCCAATGCGATTCTTGGTTGCGTCAGTAGGAGTATGGTGTCCAGATCAAGGGAGGTGATGGTGCCACTCTATTCTGCATTGGTTAGACCTCATTTGGAATCCTGTGTCCAGTTCTGGGCACCTCAGTTCGAGAAGGAGCTGGAGGAGCTGGAGCGTGTCCAGCGGAGGGTGACCAAAATGGTGAAGGGTCTGGAAGCCACGAAGCCCTATGAGGAGGAGCTTAGGGAGATGGGGATGTTTAATCTGCAAAAGAGAAGCTTAAGAGGGGATATGGAAGCCATGTTTAAATATTTGAAGGGATGTCATGTAGAGGAGGGAGAGGGCTTGTTTTCTGCTGCTCCAGAGACCAGGACAAGGAGCAATGGATTCAAGCTGCAGGAAAGGAGATTCCCTCTGAACCTCAGGAAGAACTTTCTGACGATCAGAGCTGTGGAATCTGCCTCAACGGAGTGTGGCGGAGTTTCCTCCTCCTTTGGAGGTTTTTAAGCAGAGGCTGGATGGCCATCTGTTGGGAATGCTTTGATGGGTCTTCCTGCATGGCCAAAGAGAGTTGGACTGGATGGCCCCTGGGGTCTCTTCCAACTCTAGGATTCTGTGAATGGGCTGGGGAAAAGAAACGAGGGCTGAAAGGTAAAGGAGAGCCAGGTTGTGTAGGGCTTTGTGTGTCAGAAATCCATAAGGGATTGTTCTTGTGTGCCTTTGAGTTGTTTCTGACTTACATCAACCCTAAGATGAACCTATCACAGGATGTTCTGGGCTGAGAGGGTGGCACTTATCTAGAGTCTCACCCAGTGGGTTTCCATGGCCGAGGAGGGATTCGAACTCTCGACGCCAGGGGCATCGTCCGGTGCTCAGACCACTACCCCACGCTGATCCTCTGCTGCTTCCTGCTTAGGTGTCCTAAAAGGACAGCATGTGCCAAGCAGGGGGTGAATTCCAGTCCAGATAGGTTTGTCTTTGGGAGCTTAATGGCCAACCTAAACTCCCACTTGGAACCTGTTTTCTGGAAACTGCTTTTTAACATGCTTTTTCTTTCTTCTCTCCCACTGTAGGTTGGGCAAGTATTCCTGTATTTCCAGTGGTAAGTAACCCTTTGCTCTTCCAAACCTAGACGGGTAAAAATTCTGGGAATTTTGAAGTCATAGTGTGTGTATGTGTGAGGTTTTTTCCCCTGTTTTTTCTTTTATTTTAAGGAAAAAAGAGAAAAATTTGGGGGAAATGCAATAGTACCACCCTTTAGAGATCCAAAACCTATACACTTAGGTTCATTTCTTTCCTAGCGTTTATGACTTCAGGAAGTAAAATGGTTTATGTATAACTTGGCTCGGTATCAAATGATCGTGTCTGAGATATGAAAAGTACACTTTTATCAGAAAATAATTGCAAATCCAGTTTGCTTTTTTAATTTTTTTTTTTTTAAAAAAACGAAGCTACAGAATTCTCAGCTGTAAAGCACACCTGAACGATAACAAACTTTTTGGTTTTGCCAGTTTATGAAGAGCAGGCAAAAACCTCAATAAAAAGAGAAGAAACCATCAATATTAATAAGTACAACGTTCTAATTATTAATTTATATGAATGAAAATTAAGTTGTCCCCCCAGTCCTCCACAATGCCAACACACTCATTCCCATAAAAAGAATTGATAGTAGGAAACCAAGATCTGGAGTTATAGTGATGTGGGACACTGTACATAGTCTTTCTTAAAAGTCTTTTTGCTCCAGAGTTTTTAGTTGTGGGGAATAAATATAGGAATATCTTAAGTATTTTCTCCATCCTTCTAAGAGAAAATTTCCCATCTTTAATTTTTTAGTTTTTCCTTTTAAAAAGGGAGAACCTCTTTTTCTGAATCCTTCCAGTTTATCTTTTAAACCCCCTGGGCTTTCGCATCTCTGTCCAAAGTTGTTGTTGTTCTATGCCTTGTGCTTCCTTAGTGGGAGTGATACGCTCCGGTTAGAAGTTGTTTTTTTCAACTTTGATATTGCGTTGTTAGTGGCAGAGATGGTGGCAAGTGCTCATGGGACTCTCTGCCACAGGAGGCAAAATAAACCTGGCAGGCTTGGGGCAAGGAGCTGCTTCCCTTGACTCAGGTGGGTGGAGAGATGGCATCTGCCCTGCTGCAGGCAGTACAACGTCTTGGGCTGTGTCTGAGAACAAACCCTGGATATGTCTGGTGACCGTGAAAGAGGCCAGAAATGGACTCGGGACCAAAGCAGAATACAGTGGGACTGTGAATTTCCTTGATCTGATACGGGCATCCTCTGCTTCTTTCATGGGTTATGGACTGTCAGCAAGTGGAAAAGTTTGAAATGGGCAGCCTCGTTTTTTTTAGCTTGGAAAATGCATATATATGCATATATAATATTACTATTGTATAGTATGGTATTATTGCTGCATATAAACATGTATTATTTGCATAAATACTGTATTTATGCAAATAAATACTGAATACTCTATAAGGCAAGCGGCACACGATGAAAGACTTCTGTGGTGTATGGTACTGTCTGGAAGATGGCGCCAAGTTGATGGAGAGAAAATGTGGCACATGGTTGCAAAAGCATTGTGCAGACAAGATGGAGCGGATCACGTGTTGAACAGATGGATTCTGGATATAATTTAAACCGGCTAAAAGAATGGGTTGTTGAAAAGCAGGGAACGCCTATAGAAATACTGAGGTTGAATGAGAAATCAATCTCAGAGCAGCTCAGGTTTGACCCCGGTCTTCCTCCCCTCAGGGACAGCCTCTTGCTGGAGACGGGGTTTTTGGCCGTGCTGGTGGCCCCGCTGCACCTGTTGAAGTGGCGCTCGACAGCTTGGCGGGGACACGACAGTGTGACCTTCTGGCTGGTCCGCTGGCTCCTTTTCCGCCTGATGTTTGCCTCCGGGGTGGTGAAGCTGACCAGTCGCTGCCCCACCTGGTGGGGGCTCACAGGTAAGTCCCAGTTGCCACCTGGAAACAGGTGAGGTTTGGGGTCCGTGAAGCTCTCGGTGAGCGGCTTAGTTTGCTGGGGATGCTTAGCCAGCAGGAGAGAAGGTTGGCAGGTCACGAGATAGCCATCTTTTAACTGTTTGAAGGGGGAGATGAAGCAAGCCTGTTTTCTGCTGCGCTAGAAGGTAGGACGTGCAGCAGTATATTCAAACTCCAGGAAAAGAAATTCCACCTAAGAATTAGGAAGATCTTCCTAATGGTAAGAACAGTTCAAAGGTGGAATCCGCTGCTTCCTGGGAGTGTGGGGTTTTTAGGCAGAGACTGGATGGCCATCTGTTGCGAAGGATTGAATTGTGCCTTCCTGCGTGGCAGAATGGGCTTGGACCAGATGGCCCCTGGGGGGGGGTCCCTTCTGTCTCTAGGAGTCTTTGGTTTCAGGGAAAGGTTTGCAGCAAATATATGGAATCGTGAGCTGTGGGTTTGGATAATGTCATGGGTCAGGGAAAGAAGTTTCTATCAGAGGGTGTGGACTGGATGGGGATTCCAGATTTTACTGGACTTCATCTCCCAGCAGCTGGTGCTGGGGGATGCTGGGGCCTGCCCAGTGACAATATCTGGAAGGCCACATCAGTCTCTACACTTGGTTGAAAATTCTCTGTTGTCTCTACAGTCCAAAAAGTCCAAAAAAATAAGCTGTATGCAGAACAAAACAGATGAGGAAAGGCTGAAGGAGCTGGGCTTGCTCACCTTGGTTGAAGAGAGGACTGAGGGGGTGACAGGATTGCCTTCTTTAAACACCTGAAAGGGGTGGCACAAAGAGGAGAGGGCCTCAGAGGGAAGGAAGGACCAGATCCAATGGTTCTAAGTTCCAGGAGGGAAGATTTTGACTGAACGTTAGGAGGAACTTCTTGACAGTAAAAGTAGTTCAGCAGTGGAGCCAACTGCTGCCTGGGGGGGGGTCTCCTTCTGGAGACATCTTCCAAAAGAGGCTGGACAGCTACCCGCTGGGGATGCTCTAGCCGGAGACCCTGCATTTGAATAGGGGTTGGACTCCAAGGCCCCTGGGCCCCTTCCATCTCTTGGATTCTGGGACTGTTTGGCTCTCTGACCTCTGGGGGACCAAAGTCTGAGAACTGCTATGCTAGCGGAGACCCCTAGAAGCCATGTCCTCTAATGCAGTTGGGGGGGCAGCAGGAGAAGGCTGGAAGGGTACATCAGCCTGCCAGGAGACCTTGAAGGCCCATCCTCCTACTGCAGCCACAAAAAGAATGATATAGTTGACCCCAAACACCCACTAGGGCACACAGGGGAAATTTTCACCATGTTTTTGGACCTTCTGGGGTCAATTGAGGCGTGGGAGAGGCCTTTCTTTGACCAGCAAGAAAGGAGTGGGGGAGAAAAAGGGTTTTCTAGGACTTAATGGCCCTGGAAGGCCCAAAAGCATGGTGACAGTGCCCCCTCCCAATCTTTGAGGTGGCATCTTGGGACAAAAAAAAATCTTTGTGAAAAAATTACAGTTGTTTTTGACATGATGGAAATTCCCTTTATGTCCCCAGAGGTCAGTTGGAGCATTTTGGAGCAAAACAAATATTTTGCACCCATCCACCAATAGCCACAGAAATAGTCCTGAGGGACCCCTGCTAAAATACGGAAGTACAAGTTATGCCCTCCTCCTGCTGGGGGCTGAATTGTAGCTCCCAGCAGCCTTATAGCCAATGGGGAGGCAGGCTGGGAATTGGGGCGTGTGGAGGGCGGCATGATTTGCACCCCCAGCCAGCTGTGATAGAAATGGGGCTAATTGGGGGGCGGAAGTGAGGGTTCTGCAAAGAATGAAGGAGTGGTTGGTTGGTTTGGAAGAAGAGAGGCAAATTGCAATAGGAGAAAAGGCAATAAAAGAAGGATTACTACGTTCCGCTCTGGGTGCCTCCTCCAAAAAAGGATAGAGACAAGTTGGAGCCGGTTTAGAGAAGGGCAGTGAGGATAATAAGAGAGGTATGGAGAGCAAAACAGATGAGGAGAGGTCGTTGAAGGCACTGGGCATGTTTGGTATGTTGAAGAGAAGACATGCTGGCCTTCTTTACATACTTCAAGGGCCTTCAACAAAGATGGGTGGGCAGGCCTGTTCTCAGCTGCCCCAGAGCGTAGAAGCAGGTCTAGCGGGTTGAAGTTAGAGGGGAGTAGATTTTGAATCAACACTAGGAAGAGCCGTCTGACAATGAGGGCAGTTGGGCCAAGAAAGATGGTGGGGGTCTTCTCCTTCAGAAAGAGGCTGGACAGCTGCCTGCTGGGGATGCTTTAGAAGGAGATGCTGCATTGACCCAAGAGGCCCCTTCGAACTCTTGTGTTTCTGTGTTTCTACAGCAAGTTGGAGCAAGTTCAGAAAGGGGCAACAAGGATAATATGGAGGTGTGGAAACCTGTGAGGGAGGCTTGAAGGAGCTGGGCGTGTTCAGCCATGTTGCTGAGGAGAAGACTGGGAGTGACATGATCGCACTCTGTCACTGCCTCAAGGCCTCCCCCAGAGAGGAGGGAGCAGGCCTGTTCCCTCCTGCCCCAGAGAGCAGGACCAGGTCTCGTGGTTTTAAGTTACACTAGAGTAGATTTCGGTTGAACGTTAGAAGGAGCTTCTGACACTCAGAATGGTTCAGCGATGTGGCCTAGAGAGGTGTTGGGGTCTCCTTCTCTGAACGTCTTCCAAAACAGGCCTGACTCCTCCCAGCTGTGGATGCTTTTATCTGGAGCTTCTGCACTGAGCAGATGGTTGGACTAGATGGCTGGTGAGGCCTCTTCCAACTCTATGATTTTGTGGCTCTGTGATTGTACCCAGTGAAAAACAATCTAGCGAAGACTGAGCATACTGACCAGGAGCAACAGAATATGAGGGGTTAGCTGCAAAAAAAGGAAGACAGAATTTATTTGCCCCATCTCCTTTGAACAGTTTTGAATATTAGAAAAGAAGGCATGGTTCTCTGGAACCCAGAGTGTAAAGTCTCCCCTTATGGCTGGGGAGGCAGTAAGTGACCCACCTAAGGCCTTCACTTGTGGCCCTAGGTTGCAAAATACCCTGTCCCGTTTTAGTTTCCCAGCCAGAAAGTGTGTTTCCCACTCCTGGAAGTACCGGGAGTTCCAGATTTCCATTTAAATAAAGTGCACACATATGCCCAGTGAAAACCAGAAGGGGAGGGGGGGTTATGTTTGGGCTGGTATGGTGGCCTGAAACATTTTTTAAGACTCAAATCTTCCCAGCAACTACTGGGTTGAGTTGGGTTCCTGGGGAGAAAGGGATGGATCCTGATGAACACGCAGAGTTCCTCTTCTGGGCCCTTATCTTCTGTGCACGTGAACTGGATAAAGACTCTGGGGCAACCTGCAGATGTTTTGGGCTTCATCTCCCAGAAGCCTTGATTCTTGGTTGTGCTGCCTGGGGATTCTGGGAGCCGAAGTCTAAAACCTCTGGAGGAATAGAGTTTGAGAGTGACTGCACCAGGCTAGAGTCCAAGCAGCCATTTCCCAGAATCCTCGAGTCCAACCCCCTTCTGCCATCCAGGAAAACAACATCCAAGTGGCCCCTTGGGCAGTTGGCCATCCAGGCTCTGCTTAAAAACCTCTAAAGGACCGTATTCCACTATTGAACTGCTCTTACCATCATGGAGTTCCTCCTAATGTTCTGTTGGCATCTCTTTTCATAGAATCGTGAAGTTGCAGGAAACCTCAAGGGCCATCAAGTCCAAGCCCCTGCCTTGCAGGAATACACCGTTTCCTGTAGTTTGAAGCCACGGCTCCACAATGTTCTAGTCTCTGGAGCAGCAAAAAACAAGCTTACACTGTCTTCCGTATGACATTCCTTCAAAAATGGCCATCATGTCCCCTCTTAACTTTCTCTTGTCCAGGCTAAACCTATCCGAGAGCTCCCTAAGCTGCTCCTCAGCGGGGCTTTGTGGGTTCCAGGCCTTCCTCTACTGCAGGGACAGTAGCTGTGCCTCTGATATTGTCGAATTGCAATTCCTATCCACATTTTATTCACCTTCTATTTGTATTTGTTTTGTTTTGGTGGGGGGAGGTAGTCATTTGCAATGTTTTCTTATTTGGGGGCTTGGCGCAGCCTGCCTTAACTTCTGGAGACAGAAAACTGGCCCCCAGACCCTTCAGAGTTTCTCATCCCATCTTAGAGGGTGGTGGTGGGATATACTGCAACATTCTATTGCAGAGCCTGCTGTCGGATTGTAATCTGGTATAGATATTCTGGTGCTTTTCTATTTTCCCCAGCTTTTCTCTTTTTTCCCTCCAGCTTTAACCTACCACTATGAGACCCAGTGCATCCCCACACCAGCTGCCTGGTTTTTCCATCAGTTCCCTGTCTGGTTCCAGAAGTTCAGCGTGGTGGCCACCTACGTGATTGAGATTGCCATTCCACCACTCTTCTTTGTGCCAATTCGCCGCCTCCGCCTCTTTGCCTTCTACAGCCAGGTATTTTCCCGGGTACCTCGGTGGGGCTACTGTTACTCCCCTGCAGATAATGAGGGTTATGAGGGTGATGGTAATGTTTATTTATAACATCCTTTTCACCAAAGGCAGAACATCAACATATATAGCCAAAGACTATGCATTCACATAGATACACATAAATACATAAATTTACACTATGAACATATGTCAGAAGAAATCCACAACACCTACTCACCTCAGCAACCTCAGCCCAACTCAGCAGCTTAATCTGGCGAATCAAGGAGGAAGGTTTTCAGCCCCTTACGAGAACAGGTGAAATCCTCCTCCAGCTGGAGGTCCAAAGGAAGACTGTTCCAGAGATGCGGAGCCAGAACAGAGAGACTTGCCACCTTGACAAGGCTGTACATATCGGTGGAAAAGAAAATAATCCTTTCAAAGCAAAGCCATAGGTGAAAGTGCAGCGCGAAAGAGACTGCAGTCAACACTTGCCAGGGTGGAGATTGTGTAGCCCACCTGATGTTGGCTGCCAGTCCCAGAACCCCCTACCATGATAGCTAAGGATAATGAATGCTGGGACTTGCATTCCAGCACCTGGAAGGCTGTACAATTCCCATCTCTGCTTTAGAATCCTAGAGCTGGAAGAGACCCCCAGGGGCCATCCAGTCCAACCCGCTTCTGCCATGCAGGAAAACTCCATCAAAGCCCTCCCTTGACAGGTGGCCACCCAGCCCCACTTTAAAAACCTCCAGAAAAGAAGGAGACTCCACCACACTCCACTGAGGCAGCAGCGGATTCCACTGTCGAATTGCTTTTACCCTCAGGAAGTTCTTCCCAAGGTTTAGGTGGAGTCTCTTTGCCTGCACTTTGAAAGCAACGCTCCACAGTGTCCTAGTTTCTGGAGCCATACGATAGCCGTATTTAAATTTTTGAAAGGAGGTCACATCAAAGGCCTCCTTTCAAAAATTTAAACATGGCTACCGTTTCCTCTCCTAACCTTCTCTTCTCCATCTTCGCCTGATGGTAAGAGCAGTTCGACAGCGGAAGACTCTGCTGCCTCAGTGGCGTGTGGTGGAGTCTGCTCCACCTTTGGAGGTTTTCAAAGAGAGGCTGGAGGGCCATCTGTCCAAGGGAGGGCTTTGGTGGTGTCCTCCTTCACGGCAGAAGGGGGTTGGACTGGACGGCCCTGGGGGTCTCTTCCAACTCCAAGATTCTATGATTCTGTTAGGAAGAACCTCCTCACTGTCACGGGCTGCGGAACAGACTGCATTGCAGGGTGATGCTCTTCTTCTTTGGAGCTCTTGAAACAGAGGCTGGCTGCCCATCTCTTAGGAGTGGTTTAATTAATTTCTGAAGGGGAAGTCAACTCTAATATCCCTTTAATAAAGTTGGATCCTGGATTCACCAGCATGGTCTTCTAATTTTTCCTGGAGCAGCTGGAAAAGCAATTCTTCTCCAGTTCCTGCACCACAGGGAGTTGGACTAAATAGCCCCTGTGGTCACTTCCAACCCTGATTCTGTCTGACTCAGAGGTATCTAGAATGATAGAAGCAAAGAATCACGGAGCTGGAAGGGACTCCAAGGGCTGTTCAGTCCAACCCCCTTCTGCCACGCAGGGAGACACAATCAAAGGGCTCCCTTGGACAGACGGCCATCCGGCCTCTGTTGAAAAACCTCCGGAGAAGGAAGGAGGAAACTCCACCACGCTCCACTGGGGCAGGAGCAGATTCCATTGGCAAACTGCTCTTTACCTCCAGGAAGCTCTTTCTAAAGTTTAGATGGAATCTCTTTTCCTGACGCTCAAGCCACTGCATAAACTCCAACTAACATTTTTATCATAAATATAAACAAGCATTTAAAAAGTACTAAAACCGTAAACTAAAAAAAATCACTAAACATGAACTCATTAGAAAACTAACTTAGTGACTAAGCACTAACTTACTAAAAGACAAGGGCTCTCCATTAATATCACATTCTTAACATTGTGTTCTTCCTCTAACGTTGTGTTGTCCTGGAACACATTCTTTGTTTTTGGAAGGTTTTGCATTCAGTCTCCGGCTTATAAAGGTCTGAGCCCTCCCTCTTTATATACGTCAGGGAGAGATGAGTCAGTGGCTGGACTCCATTAAAATGTCTTTGTGTCTTTTGGCTATCAGAGGATAAGCATGTATTTCTAAAACTCAGATGTTTTAAAGCCACCTGGGGTCTTTATGTTATGTGTTGCTTTGTGAGGTGGGCAAAGAGGCAGTAAGCAAATGCTACTTTCTACAGGTGGAGCCTCCCTTATCTGGAAATCTGAAGACTTCCAAAAACTGAGACTTTTTGCTGCCAGCCACCCACTTCTGCCTTTGAGGCTGTGGGTGAGGTGCTCCTGCTCATTTGTCTCTCGGATCGCAGGGGTGTCACAGCTGCCACTTCGAAGAGGGAAGCGGGTAGCTGGCAGCAAAAAGAGAAATCTGAAGGATTTGTGAAACGGCGGGACGCAGGGATTCGCACTGAGCACTGTGCTTGGATTCTTGCCGTTTCGCAGATCCTCAATCCCTCTCCAGCCTCATGGCTCATACTCAACCCAAGTAGCAAACAAACAAGACTATTCAGTAAAGGTCCCATATTCCAAAATCTGAAAAAAAAATCCCAAATACAGATCACTTCAAGTTCTGAGCATTTTGGATAAGAAGGATTCAACCTGTATTGAAAAATTTGGAGGGATTCCCAGCAGTTACCTAGTCTAGCCCCCTGCCACGAAGGCCCTTTCTGCTAAACGACCCGTGAGAGACAGGAGAAGGAGGAGGAAAATGTTTGTGTTCCCAGCAGTTGTATATATGATCCTGTTGCATTAGATTTTGGCATGTGCTAATTTTGTTTTCTTGTATGGTTTCAGATCCTTTTGCAAGTCCTGATCATGATCACAGGCAACTACAACTTCTTCAACCTCTTGACGGTTGTGCTGTGCTTCTCCCTGCTGGATGACGAGCATGTGGGACTCGGCCGGAGGAAAACGGGCAGCAGTGAGTGTCTGTAGGGGGTCCTGGTTAAGGGAAGCCACTGCACCGAGCAACATCCCTTCCCTCCTCTGATTCCAGAAGCTAAGCAGGGTCAGACCTCGTTAGCAGTTGGATGGGAGACCACCAGGGATAGCGCCATGGGTTTCCAGAAGGATCCTGCCTAAGACTTTGCAGAACATCAGCTGGGAAACAGAAATGGGGCGGGGGGGCTCTAATAAGAAAATCAAAAGTGTGTAAATATGACAGTAAATTTGTTGTTGCTGTGTGCCTTCAAGTTGTCTCTGACTTACAGCAGCTGTAAGTTTTCTAGGCAAGATTTATTCAGAGGGGGTTTGCCTTTGCCTTCCTCTGAGGTTGAGAGAGTATGACTTGCCCAAGGTCACCCAGTGAGTTTCTATGGCCAAGTGGGGATTTGAATCTTTTTTTATTTAATTACTTTTTATTTGGGGATTTGAATCTTGGTCTCTAGCTCAAACACTACACCGCTCTGGCTCTCACGATAGTAAACAGAGCTGTGAAAAATATGAAGGACAGAGAACAGCAGAAGCTTTTAGGTAATGCACTGTAGTTGAATAACAAGGAATATTACATGAAATAAAGGAGAGAGACCCACAGAAGCCTACAGAGAATGCCCTGTAGATGACTAACAAACAGCATAATGTAAAATCCAAAGACGTAAGTCTTTTATTTTGTTTTGGCTTCTCAGAGACTGTGAGAGTATGACTTACCCAAGGTCACCCAGCAGGTTTCCGCAGCCGAGCAGGGATTCGAACGCTGGTCTTCATTATCGTAGTCCCAGTGCTCAAACCACTAGCCCACGCTGGTTCTCTCCAGTTGCCATAAGCCAGTGTGAATTTTTGTTCAAGCAGCCCTTGTGTCTCCTCTCTTTCCTGCAGCCAGGCCCCCGAGTCTGGTGTCCATCCTGTCCGTGCTGGCTGAGCTGGGCACGTATGGCCTCCTGTTCTACTGGACCAGACTGTACTTTGGACTGGAGATCAACTGGGAAAAGAAGCTTGTGGAATGCAAGACAGGTAGGTGCTCCTGCAGGGAGGGAGGGAGCAGCAGGGGGCGCTGTCCACCCCTGCTGTTGGTCGTGGCACAGGGTTCAAATCCTGATGGGTCACTACTGGGATGCAATGAAATTTTGAAGGAAGGCTGGAATGAGAAACAGCTGGATTGAATTATAGGTTGAATGTCCCTGTTCTGGAAATCTGAAATACGTCAGAATATGAAACTTGTCCACGCGAGTGGCTGAGATAGTGACACCTTTGCTTTCTGATGGTTCAGTGTCACAAACTTTGCTTCATGCACAAAATTATTAAAGGTGTATGAAATTACCTTCAGACTATGTGTGTAAGGTGTATGTGAAACATAATTGAATTTCATGTTTAGATCTGCATCCCATCTCCAAGATACCTTATTATGTATGTATATGCAAATGCCAGTATTGCAAAATCTGAAAAAATCCACAACGCTTCTGGTCCCAAGCATTTTGCTTAAGGGATACTCAGCCTGGATATTAAAAGTCCAGTCCGTTAGCAGAGATATGAACAAAGACAATGGCTTCGTGGCACACTGTGTACATCGGTAGTCCTCCCTACTACTTAGGTGACAGAAGGAATCTTCTCAGAGAGAGTTTTGAACCCTGGGAAACTGGCTTTTGGTAAGCAGATTTATTGCTTTCCACAGTGACTACTGTACAGATCCAAAAGACCTGGATCACCTCGCCCAGCCCTTTGAAATTTCAAGGCAGGGGTCGCAGTTTGCATTTTTCTGGACTCTTATTAAGGTTCATCCTTCTCCCACAACTGTATAAATATATGCTTTATACCTGAACATTTATTGTCCCTCGGTATTGCATCCGAAGAGTCCATGAAAACTCATGCAAAAATAAAAGCCAGTTAATCTTAAAGGTGCTGCCACGTTTCTTTTTTTCCTCCTCCCCTTCCTTTCTAAACACCATTCAGAGCCGTTGCAGTTGGTCACCTCACCCGGCATGCAATGGGCTACGCTATAAATACTAAAAGCCAGCAACGATGTTGTCATTGTCGTCATTGACTTGTGTGCTGCCGTTTTCCCCTCCAGTTTTTTAAGTCCAGAAATCGAAGGTCGTACAAAAGCATCAGTAAAAAGCAGACAGAAACTTGTTAAAATGCAGCCCAGGGCCATTTCCGCACTACTGTGTTAATATAGTATAGCTATTATTCCACTTTCAGCCTCCTGTGGAATTCTGGGGTTTGTAGTTTCCTGAGGCCAAAGAGCTCTCTGATGAGAGTTCTAAAGGCCCCTCCTTAAACTAAAAAGCCCAGGATTCCTTTCGGAGATTGAAAGTGGAATAATAGCACTATAACAGCGTAGTGAGGAAACGGCCAAGGTGTCTGTAGAATTCTACCTATTTAAAACGATAAAAATTTAAAGGGGCCTCTGAATCGAATATGTGAATATGTGCTGGTGAAGAGCAGAAGTGCAGCAGCAGGGGGCACCATCCTATTGATATTTCTGAAATAAATAATAAATTGTCACCGGCTTCCCGCTCTGTTTTTTTCGTCTCCCGGTCCGTGGGCCTTCACCACAGATGCCAAGCATTGTTGTTAATAATAATTCAATTGTATCCCACATTTCCTGCAAAAACTGGGCCTCAAGGTGAGTTATAAAAATTAACACAAAGTTAGAAGCACATACAAAGATGATTAGGTAAGTTTTGCTTTTGACAATTAGTAAGGTTTGGATATCAGAAGAAGCGAACAATGTATTTTTTAGAGAGAGAGGTTTGATTATATTATATGTAGATTTATAACCCCCAAAAAGAAAATTAGAAGCTGTGCTTCCTTTTTAGCTGTGTTCCCTTTTACCTCCTGTTTTTCTTTCTTTCTTTTCCATTTTTCAAATTGTCTGTAATTTTTATCGTACTTTGAAAAACTCTTAATAAAAATTATATTTAAAAAGAAACTCATTCAAAGACGCAGATAAAAGCGTATACAGGTTATTGTCACAATCCAATTAACCCACCCAAGGAATTAAAATCATTTCAGAAAAATCCATTAGATTAGGGAAAGTAAAAGAGAGCAAAACAGGGTGCTGTCCAAAACAGGGTGCTGTCGGTTCCGGAAGGCCTGTCTGAACAGAGAAAGACAGCAGGGAGGAGCCGTTCTGGATTCTCTGGGGAGGAGCTTCCAGGGCTTTGGTGCAGCCACGAAGAAGGCCCTGTCCCTCGTGCTTCTGCCAGTCACAGCGGTGACGGAAGATAAAACGAAGGGCATCCTTGGCTGGATGGCCGTCTGTCCAAGGGAGGGCTTTGGTGTGTGTTCTTGCATGGCAGGGGGTTGGACCGGGTGGCCCCCGGGGTCTCTTCCAGCTCCATGATTCCATGACTCTATCCCCCAAGGATCTGAGGGCCCGACCTCCGGCAAGCTCCTAGAGGGAGATACAGTTCTTCAGATAGGGAGGATGGAGCAAGCCTATTTTCTGTGTGCCTTATAGGAGCGGTTTATGGAACTGGGGTGTTTAGCTTGGAGAAGTGAAGATGAAAAGGGGGCTTGAGAGCCATGTTTAAATCTTTGAGGGGAAGTCAATGGAGGACGGGGCCAGCTTGCTTTCTACTGATCCAGACATGGGACATGGAGCAATGGCTTCAAACTACAGGAAAAGAGATTCCATCTAAACCTCGGGAAGAACCTCCTGTTTGACTGTAGAATGTGTTGCTTTGGAGTGTGGTGAAGTCTCCTCCATCTTTGGTGGTTTTAAGCAGAGGCTGGATGGCCATCTGTCCAAGGGAGGGCTTTGGTGTGTGTTCCTGCATGGCAAGGGGTTGGACTGGATGGCCCCTGGGGTCTCTTCCAGCTCCATGATTCTGTGACTCTGTCCCCCAAGGATCTGAGGGCCCGACCTCCGTCAAGCTCCTACGGGGAGATACAGTTCTTCAGATGGGGAGGATGGAGCAGGCCTGTTTTCTACGTGCCTTACGGTTTATGGGACTAGGGATGTTTAGCTTGGAGAAGAGAAGATGAAAAGGGGACTTGAGACCCATGTTTAAATCTTTGAGGGGATGTCAATGGAGGATGGGGCCAGCTTGCTTTCTACTGATCCAGACATGGGACATGGAGCAATGGCTTCAAACTACAGGAAAAGAGATTCCATCTAAACCTCAGGACTAAACTTCTGCTTGACAGTAGAATGTGCTGCTTTGGAGTGTGGTGGAGTCTTGTCCATCTTTGGTGGCTTTAAACAGAGGCTGGATGGCCATCTGTCCAAGGGAGGGCCTGGACTGCATCTTCCTGTGGGGCAGAAGGAGGTTGCACTGGATACTGTTTGAGTCTCTTCCAGCTCTGTGGTTTTATATTTCTACTCAGGTGTAAGCCAGACCAAGTGGAAAAATCAGTACCGATAGCTCGAAGTCCACTTTCTGCCTTTTTTAGTTAGTTCTTTATTTGGGATGGAGGGAGGGCAGATGAGAAGGGGTCTTCCTTGCTTAAACCCCACCCCCACGGCATACTTTTCAGTTGGGATGTATAAGCATGCTTCTCTTCCCAATTGTGTCTCCGCAGCCTTCACCTACCACGAGTTCATGCAATGGTTGAGGATGGTGACTCTCCCTCTGGTGGGCTTCGGATTCCTCTCCCTACTTTGGGAGATCCTTCAAGCTGGATACAGGTGAGTTAACAGGTGGAAGTCCCACAGGTGTTTATTTTATTTGGGTCACATGGGTGGTAAAGAAATGTCTGCCTGTCACAGCACGTGGTTTTCCTCAACCACGTATCTTGTGTTTAGGATGTCTCGTTCATGGTTGGCCCTCAGCAGCTTCAACAGGGGTTTAATTTGCAGGTCTGGTTTCCTGAGGCACTAATTCTGTTGCGGAAGAGAAAATGAGTTAATTGTAGGGAACACACATTCCCCTGGATGTCTACGTTGATTGTGTAGGGGGAAGATTGGGCAGGTTTCTTGGTTTTGTCTGTTCAAAAGCAGACATCCTCATTGTCTGCTTGATGGATCTTTTCTCTCTCTCTGTGTAGGAGTGCCTGTGTGCGAGGCTTCTTCTGGAAACTCTGGGCTACTGTCCAGTGGGCCATCTTTGCCACGGCAGCCTTGGGGATGTTCACCATCAGTTTGGTGAGTAGCCAAGGGAGGCGGCTGAAGAGAAGGGAACCTTCTGGCATCCCCTGGAGGTTGGCGGAGGACAAAGTCCCCCAAGAATACAGGACGTTGGAAGGACAGCATCAGCAACAGGGCAGAGTCTGGTAGGCTTTGGAGAGGGAAGATGATGGAGCAGATAGAGTCAATAAATATTTAAATATTTGAAGGGGTGCCATGTCGAGGAGAGAGTGGGCTTGTTTTCTGCTGCCCCAGAGACCAGGACAAGGAGCCATGAGTTCAAGCTGCAGGAAAGGAGATTCCACTTGAACCTCAGGAAGAACTTCCTGACAGTCAGGGCTGTCCGGCAGTGGAATCTGCTACCTTGGAGTGTAGTGGAGTCTCCTTCTTTGGAGGTTTTTAAGCAGAGGTTGGATGGCCAGCTGTCGGGAATGCTTTGAGGGTGTTCCTGCATAGCAGGGGGTTGGACTGGATGGCCCCTGGTGTCTCTTCCAACTCTACATTTCTATGATTCTATAAAATCCCTAACTCGGTAGAAAAGAAGCATAAATGAAACAAAAATGAATGTGAAAATATAGCTATGAGAGAGTTCAGTAAAAAGTCAATGGATACCCAGGTAAAATACCCCTATAAAGTTGCCATTTCTATGTCACGAATTCAGACGCTGAAAGGACCTGTGAGATCCTCGGTCCATGGAATGGAAGGAGGTGGCTTTCACCTGTTCTTCTTCCAGTGTGGGCACTGGAAGCCTTTCATCCCCAAAAGGAAGAATCCTTTTCCATTAATCTTTTGGCCAGAATCCTGCCAGGTCATTAACGCTGGCACTGCTCCAGGTTACGGTAGCATTCGTACTGCTTCTGCGTTGCGCAAAGAGATTTGTGGTACCTTCTTACGTAAGCAGTTCGTCCTGTGGCTGCAGTGAAAGAGCAAGCCTGCAGAGATCCAGCTCCTCCTCCCACGCCCCAGAAATGCCATTGGAATATCACCATTTGCATAAGTAAGAGCCAGTATGGTGTAGTGATTTTGAGCATTGTTCTGCGACTGGAGATCAGGGTTCAGATGAGCTATGGAAACCCACTGGGTGAACTTGGGCAAGTCACGCTTTCTCAGCCTCAAAGGAAGGCAAAGTCAACCCCCTCTGAATAAATCTTGCAGACGAAACTGTGATAGAGTCGCCTTAAATTTGCGCTAAGTTGGAAACAATGTGAAGGCACGCAACACTAAAAGCAAGTGTGCTGGTGGAATTCTGAATATCAGTTAATTCCAGGATGTGTGTAGATAATATAAAAGAATTACCTACAAAGTTCAAAGAGCTTTCAAGGTTTAATAGGAGTAATAACACCTACCCTAAAAAAGTAATGGTAACTCTCTAGCTAATAATATTAACATCAAGATTTTGGCCAAGTTGTGTCCCCAGGGCGATCGCAGGCTCTTTGGAGGAGATGGTGATCCTCTGCATGTTTTCTCCTCCCAGGTCCCCTTCACCTACATCGAGTACGAGTCCAACGGGAAGCTCTGGCCCAGCGTCCACCAGCTCTTCAGCGCCGTCGACCGGTATCAGCTGGCCAATTCCTACGGGCTCTTCCGGCGGATGACGGGAGTTGGAGGTCGGCCAGAGGTGGTGCTGGAGGGCAGCTATGACAAGAAGACCTGGACGGTAATGGCCTCTCCAGGGGAGAGACACAGGCTCCCTTCTTCAAGGGCAGCTGCTGCACGGTGCTATCTAGTGGAGGGGTAGGAATCACGCAACTTCCTGGAGATTGTCCAAACGCCCACTCGCAGAATTCCTCACCTTTGACCTAGCTGGCTAGGGGATTTCTGGTAGTTATCCTCCAACGTCTGTGTTGTCCAGCCATGAGCTGGCATCCAGCAGGTGCTCTGATCTGATGGCTTTATCACACAAGACAGGTAGATCGCAGTTGCAGAAGGATAAGAGCGTCTTTGACTGGAACTTAACACATGACCTCGTTCGTCTTCTGTTGTTCTCCCAGTGGGAGATGGGTTGTTTATCCAGCCACTATTCAAAAATTCTTTCTTTTACAAAGGAGGTCATCATTTTATTTATTTTTTTGTATGTGTGTGTGTTTGCAAAGGGAACGCTTTCCAAATGATCTCACACCAGGAGAACAGCAGAAGGATGCTATTCTCCTGTAATTGCAACTTGGCTACCTTGTATGATAAAGCGCTAAGAGAAGTGGTTCTTGCAGAGAATGCAGATACCCAGGTGTGACAGTGGCTGGGGTGAGGACATGGTGGAAGGGACAGAATTCACACTTCTGGAAAGAGGTGGGCTGACATAGATGAGCTTGCACCTGGGAATGGTAGCAGTGGAAGTTTTTGTGGACTGGGAAGAGCCGAGCTGAGAACTGGGGTCAGGAAATAGCTAGAACAAGGATTATGGTTAAAATGAGATTTCCTGGGGTCACTTTGGGGACTGGAGGACCCCCTTTTCTCCACTTGCATACAGCTTCCTAATACATGTGCTGTGGCCTCTTATCTTGTTTCAAAAATTCTGTGGCCTTGGGAGCAGTTTTAAAATAGAAAAGGGCTTTACAGGGTAAAGAAAATCAGCAATGGAAAACAGCATGGTGTATGGGAGGACAAATTGTGCAAGGCACAACAACAGGGGACGGGAGATGGCGTGGGGACTAGAAGCTTGAGAATGGTGAGCATGGAAGAGCAGCAGGAAGGCAGAAGTGGATTCTGCAAAATGGTTTTGTATTTCTAAAGTGATAGAAGAACTCATCTGGAAGGAAAGGCAGAAGGAAGAGTTGACAAAGCCAGGATCAGAGACAAGGGGCTGGGAATGAGTGGCTAGTTGGAACACGTGATTTTTTGTTTTTTTAGAATAATTTTTATTAAAGATTGCATATATTAAAATTACACGAAACACTCTTGTCAGAAGCAGACTAATAAAAACTACTAACAACAAACAGAAGAATTAACTGGCTAACAAAATGATAACTAACCAACTAAATACTAGCTAATTCACATTTAAAACACAAACGTATATAATAAAAAAATACACACATGCACAAAAAGCAAAGATACTGTCACATAAACTACAGATCTGTCTAAAAGTGACTTCCAACTATCTTTTCTGCAGTTAAATCCGTATATCCTACCATCCCAACTCACTCTTTATAAACTCGCTGTTGCACCTCTTCTGATAGTTGGCCCAAACTAAAATTCAAAACTGATGGTTATCATTTCACCTCCTTTTTTTTTCTCAAAAAGTCTATCCAGTCGTTCCCAAAAGTTAATTTTGGGAAATGCTAATGGCTTTTCTCTAATAAAAGCAAACAGTTTATTATCCATTTCTGCTACTTCATTCATTTTTAAGAACCAGACTTCCTGAGAAGGTGTTGTTTTTCCCTCCCACCTGCAGGAATGCTTGAGTCCAAGATACCCTTGACTAGCGGCTCCGAGGCCCCTGTCCCTTCTAGCCATCACTCCCTGGGATGCGCGAGCCTCTCGTGGCTGGACAGGTGGATAAACAGTGCTTTTCCTTCCATGCAGGAGATCGAGTTCATGTACAAGCCGGGCAATGTCAGTGCGCCGCCCCCAGTGGTGGCCCCTTACCAGCCCCGCCTGGACTGGCAGATGTGGTTTGCCGCCCTGGGCCACCACACCCAGAGCCCCTGGTTCACCAGCTTTGTGTATCGCCTCCTGCAGGGCAAGAAGGATGGTGAGTAGTGCATCCAAGGTGGACGGAGAACGAGAGAGGAAGGGGTGTGCTGACCACTCCCTCGGCTGCAGCTCAGGTTTGCAATGTAGGTCCCTGATGCTGCATCCGATGAGGGAGTTGGGTGCCCCATCCGTCTCTTCTAGAGAGAGAGGGGAAGGCCTATTTGGTCTCTGCTTTGCAGGGTCTTACAAAGGAAATGAGATAACCCTCCGGAATCAGAGTTTGGAAATGCAGCATGCCCTACACATATGCAGGGGTTCAATTTTAGGAATGCTTGCGTAGAATGAAAACTCTGAATGCTCCATCCCATTATCATCATTATCATTGCTGATAATGGGACACTAGGCTTCACACGACCTTGCATTTGTGTGTGTGTGGTGACAGCAGCAGCAGCAGCAGGTGCCCTGGGAAGGTTGAGTATCCCTTAGCCAGAAATCTGAAATGCTCCAAAATCCAGAACTTTTGAAAAGAGGAATCCTGTCTTCTTCTTGTAGGGAACATGAGAGAATTGCAGAGGCTTCCATGGGGTTGCACACTATGTGCAAAGTCTCTCAGTCAAGTTGGCACCATTCTTCCCCTCTCAGATCACTTTCCGAGCAGTATGCGCATGCGGTCCAAAGCAACCTTAGAGGGAAAAAGAAGATGCCAAGATTTTGCAAGCAGTCCCAAGCAAGCTTCCTTAATTCCCTCACATTCCCTATAGGAAGAAGACGGGAGAAGAAGAATTGGTGAAAGAGCAGACCCTATATTGAAAGAACAGTGTATAATCTCATTGTGCACATGCAAATATTCCAAACTCTGAAAAAAAAAATTCCAAAACACCTCTGATCCCAAGCATTTTGAATAAAGGAGACTCAGCCTGTAGTGAATTATTTCCAAATATATCTCAGTTAATGAAGTCGGTGTGATTTCTTTAACGCAGACTTTGGTACTAGAGGCCTCAGTATCATGGAAAAAATGGAGAAAGGCTCATATACCACAAAGAAGGGTAGTTAAACATGTTTAAGCAAACGTTTTTATACAAAGTAATAGAATGCACGTGTGAAATGAAGCAGCCAGGTCAGGGAAGCTTTGCTGAAGTAAAAAGAAACATTTTTGACTTTCTAGTGACCACTTCAAGACTTCTTCCAAAATGCATTCCAGGATGACTTTTTCTTTCACCAGCCTCCACTTTGCTTGTGGTATCACGGCCAGACTTATTTACAGATCTGTGCTTCTTGAATGTGCTGTGGCTACGCTTTAATTGTCCCCTAGGTTCAAGAGAGACAGAGGGCTCAGGGCATAAAGCAAACTCGTTTGCCAGAAGCCTTGTTGATTGGGGCATGCCTCTATAGTGTATTGTATTCATTTATTTTTATGTTGTGTGTTTTTTTTTTAATGATAAGGGGGCAGAGCTCCGTGTTCTGGTTTCTAACTTCACAAGGTCCAAATTTGTTGATGGTTTTGCTGTAACAAATAGTGAGTTTTTGACCAGGAATTGACTTGTTCTGGGTGTGATAGACGATGATGCTGTGATTGAGGAGCAACTGATTGTGCTTGGGGCCGAGCCAGTGAGTGGGCAAGTCAGCCTGCAAACATCTCCTGCACTGGAAGGTCAAAGAGAGACTGAGTTGCCCCGGCCAGCTCAGGACGGAGAGGGAACCAGCAGTGACGCAGAGGAGTTGCAGCCAGCTGTGCCCATCAGCCCTCCATCACGCAGGAGGCTGGAACGGGCTGCGGAGAGGGAGGCTGCTTGGACTAGGCTGAGGAAGCAATAACGAGCAGCACCTGCTCACAGGGGCTATTTAAGTCCGCCGGCGTGGCTGCTCCTTGCTTGCAGCAAATGATTAGCAAGCCCTCACGACCTTTGTGTCTCCTGCTCCCTGAAACCCTCCGGATGGATCTCTGCCTCCTGAACCTTTGGACTGGACCTTGACCTGGCTCGGCTTGTGTTTTCTTGGTGTTTGGTATATTCAGACTCCCCAAGTGTTCCTGGCCCCTCTCCTCCCTTGCTGGCTGTGGCCCGGCAGGGAGAGATTCCTGACACTGGGGAGCAGCCAGGGAGTCTCTGCAGTAGAGCCCACCAGGAGCAGACGCCTCTTTCTCTGTGTTCTTATCTCTTTGGTGATGGGCAGATGCGTAAACAAGGTGGTCGGGTCCATCTGGAGAGCAAGTACGTGATGTTGGCGCGGGCAGCAGTGTGGTGTTCCCAGGCTACACCAATGACTCTCTGTCTTCTTCCTTCCCCTGCAGTGATCCATCTCGTACAGGAAGATGACTCCCAATACCCCTTCAGGTCCAGTCCGCCTTCCTACATCCGAGCCCATCTGTACAAGTACTGGTTCACGGAGGGCGGTGAGGACGGGTAAGTGGGGGGGGCAGGAGGGCGGCAGGAGGGGAGACCACTGGGAAAAGGCAGACATGGTGGCATTGGAACTTCCTGTCAACTTCTGGTTCAGTTCCTGTTTCCAAAAGAAAGAAAGAAAGAAAGAAAGAAAGAAAGAAAGAAAGAAAGAAAGAAAGAAAGAAAGAAAGAAAAAGAAAGCAAGCCTCTCATGAGGATAAAATGGCCCAGGAGGGCTGAAAACATGGTGCACTTGCCACACTAGGAGGTGTTGTGGGCAAAAGAATAATTGGGAAATTGGGGGGGAGGAAAGGACACTTTTTGGATATGACCTCATGTGACCCACAGGCAGCACCCTCCCCACTTCTTTCCTAATTGAACAAGGAACACTTACTGGTAGTTCTAGGCCTGTATCCTATTCTTAAAGCAGGGCTGGTGAATCAGTTGGGTCTACTTCCATCTTGACTCACCATTCAGCAAATGATTCAGTGGGTCTACTCTAGTTGGAACTGACCAACGGGGTACCACCCCCAGTTCTGTGCCATCCCCACCCCCCCATTTTGCTTGGTCTTTAAATTTGTTCCTGCTCAAAGTGCGACTCTTGCGCTGCTCCCTCCCTTCCTTCACCCCTCAAAGTGGGGTGAAGGAAGGTAACAGAAAATGCATCCTGCGGGTGCATAGCTAGTCTAAGGGGCGCTCCCCATTTCTCTGCAGGTCCCTCCCTCAGCAGTGGTGGAGGCGGCAGTGGATTGAGGAATTCTACCCCATCGTCTTCCTGGGAGCCCCCAACCTGGATTCCCTTTTAACCCAGTACGGGCTTAAGGTGAGGAAGAGGAGGGATGGGTAGGTGGGCTAAAGCCCAGGGTGATGCTTGGGAGAGGGGAGGAGGTAAACCAGTGGAGAAAGTGAAGATGAGTTGGGGAGGAGGGGTACGTGTGTTGGAATGGTGGGAGGGAACACGGGATCCGGAGGGTCTGTTTCTAAGGGTGTGGTGAATCCACTGTTGATGTTTCCAGCACTTCTCTTCCAACTGCTCCAAGTTGCACCTTGTTCTGTGCCTTCAAGTCCTTTCTGACTTTACGTGACCCTCTCAAGGGTTTTTCTGGGGCTGAGAGCATGTGACGCACTGAAAGTCACCCAGTGAATTTCCATGGATGAGTGGGAAATAAAACCCCATCTCCAGGGTCGTAGTCCAGTGCTCAAACCACTACACAACGCAGGTTCTCTCCTCTGGTGCCAAAACTCTGGCAGGATAGGATCCAGCAAAACAAAGAAGAAAATAAGACTTGATTCAAAAAGGTGGGGGAGGGAGACGAACAACCAACAAGCACCCAAAACTCAGGAGAGAATAAAACTTTTTAGTTTACTTGCATACATACATACATATATACATATGCACACACACACACACACACACACACACACACGCATGCTTAGAGATGGAGAGATGGATGGATGGATGGATGATTTAAAAGCAGAAAGAACACGAGAGTTTCTGTCAAGTTTGTTCTAGATCCTGGAAGGATATATTTAATCACTACAAATACATTTGTATTACAGTGATTAACAAATTGAGTTGAATAAATGAATTAGCAAACTAGAGGGCAGTACCATCCTTGCCATCATCCACTGAAGAATGTTGACCTCATGGATGCTGCTCCAAGTGTGTCTGTGGTATTTACTGAAGCAATTAACAAGCAGAACTTCAGAACATGAATCAAGAAGGAAAAACATCTATCCAGAGAAGAGACTGCGCTGTCCCCAAAGTGGCTGTTGGGGATGTTCTGTTATCAGCATTCTTAGTGGATGATGGTATTGTCTCCTCTGGGCTTGAGACCATGTGGTTGTAATAGTTTTTAAGCCTCTTAAGTTCGAAAATTCTGCAGGGGATGGCACCTCAGCTGCGTGCCTGTGACTTATTTGATATTGATAGCAACAGTGGGCAGGTTTTCCCTGGAGTGCCTCGGGGGGGGGCTAGCACTGGTGTCTCCTTGGTTATCTGTAATATACGCTCCATTCTCCCGGACTCTGCGTCTTCCAGGCCAAGCTGATGCCTCTTTGAGGCCGATACACTAATTTCCAGGTGCCTCTGTTAATAACAGAGTAGGCTAGTGACTCTGAGTCCCATCATTCTCAGACTTCCACAGTTCTCTGTCAATATGTGGTATGAATGACTACAGGTTGAGTATCCTTTATCTGAAATGCTGGGGAACAGAAGCGTTTTTTTTTTCCAATTTCGGAATACAGTAGCTGTATTTGTGCATACATAAAGTACGGTGATGTACCGGAGATCTCTGGGAGCCTGCGAAGGGACGGTTGGGATCGCTGCAGCCACCGCTTCATGCTGGGCACTACACTTGGACTCCTGCCGTTTCACAGATCCTCTCGTCTCTCTCCAGCCTCGTGTCTCGTTTGTTCGCTGATTATGTTGTGTGTGAAACACGAGGCTGGAGAGAGACTGAGAATCCGAGAGGGGAACGAGCAGGCATGTCACAGCCTCTGTCTCAAAGATGGAAGTGACCAGAGGTGGCAAAATGTTCCAGGTTTTGGAGGTTTTTGGATTTCGGGATAAGGGATGCTCAGCCTCTGTACCACAATGAATACCAATCTGGATGAACTTGTCGAGGCCCTGGAGGCCTTAATAGGAAGACATGTTGTGACTTGTGTCAGTGTGGGCTCTTAAGGAAAAGACACTTTACAACCGGGGAGCCACAGCGGAGAAGCTCCCGCGCCCAGGTCTCCTTGGGTTGCCTCAGGGTGTCCCCTCTCACACCTTTCTTCTCTTCCCAGGACAAGAGCCCCCCGAAGCGCACTTCCTCTTCCTTCTTGCCAACGGCTCTGCAGCGACTGCGGGCACTCGAACGCTTCAACTCTGGTCTCGGCATCATCTGGGGCATGTATCTTGCTGCAGCCACTGTTTGCCTCGTGAAGATGATGGTGGGCTGGCTGCTGTTGGGGAATGAGCTTGCTGCAGGGAGGCACAAGAGCGCTAAGCGGGCAGACCCGGGCGTGGCGGACGCTGGGGGTGGTGGGGACCAGGCCAGCAATGAGAAGAACGGACAGGTGAGAAAGAAGGAGGTGGCGGCGGCGGCGGCTGCCACCGAAAAGTCCCGGGCTTTGGGGGCCGAGCCCTTGAGGGACGGGCTGAGGAACGTCAAGAAGAAGTAGCTGCCCTGCCGTCGCCGTCTTCCAACCACTGTGACTGAAGCCGCCGTTCCCACCGGAACTCTGCCTCTGCTCTCTCCTTGTGGCACATTGGGTGTCCCTGGGTTTTGGGGAAGGGGCTTGAGGCCTTGCTCAGGATCTCCTTGCTGTTGCCTCAGAGTCTCTCCTTTCCTCTCATTCCCCATCTCTCCATTTCAGTTTGGGAGTCTGCTTCACAGCAACCAGGCTCTGTGGGATTGGGGCCCAGTTTAATTGCTCCACTGTTGAATGTGTCCCGCCCTTCCATCCCTATTTCTTCCCTCCTGCCCAAGGTCAAGGGCTAAGCTGTGATTGGGGGCCAGGGGCCTAGCTCTTCCCCTCAGACCTTCCATCCTTAATGGAGCCTCTGGATGGTGGCTCGCTCATTATCTCTTAGCAGGAGCCCCACGTTCCTTGGAAATGTCAACCTCTTTGGAAACCTCTGCACCCGGGCTGAGAGGTGGCCGTAAGGCAGGGTGGGCAACTGAGAAGGGGACCAGCGGATGGGGCATTCCCCCCCACTTCTCCGCAACAAGGCTGCAATTTGCCTCCTGACTCAACCAAAAGTAGCATCTTGTAATGCCCCTCTTGGTTTAGATTTTGGATTCTGCTCTTTTGCTTTGGTTTAGTTTATATTTTTGTAACGGTTTGGGTCGAGGGCATATTTTGCCTGGAAAATGGGCCAATTTTAAAAATGTTTTAGGGGCTTTGGGGGCCACATAGGGTCTTCCAGTGGCCCTTTCCCTACCCGCTGCCGTGGGAACTAAATCTGGACCGCTCTTGGGAATGTAGTCAAATGCACTTTCCCAGTTCTCCTTTCAGCCTGGCGATCCTCCATTGAGGACTTCTTAGCCACATCCTGGTTTCTGGCAGATTGCTGGGAGCTGGCATAAAATGTGGGTGGTCTGCTATTTTGTTTTGATTGGAAGGGGGCGTATAACTTGGGTCCCCAAAAGTGGCTGCCTCTTCCTGCAGGCTCCCTGTTTGAGGACTGAGAGTGGAAGAGTCCGTCTCTCTTGGGCTTCCATAGTGCCAAAGCTGTGGGGCTGGTGGTCTCCTGGCCTTCTTGCTGCCCTCTCCCCTGCCAGTAATCCTCTGAAATGCTTGCCAGCCCAGCCCTCTTATTTTCCTCCTTCCCCACCCATCCTTTTGTCTCCTTGCTCTTGCCTTGACCCCCTTTGTGCCTCAGCGCCCCAGAAAGCAGGGATGGGGTGGGGGTGGACCTTCTTGCCATTTGTGTGCTTTCCCCAGTGAATTTGGGCAAGGGGGGCTGGGCCGTAACCCCACCGGACCCCTCAGCTTTGCCCTGAGCCCCGTGAGCTGAGCAGAGCTGTGCTTCTTCTAGCCAGGAACAGAGAGAGAGAAAAGAGAATTATCTATAATTTTCTAAATAAAGCCTTTACATTCCACCTGTGTGTATGTGTCTGGGGCTGGGGGAGCAGAGGGGGAAGCAAGGCTGGAGTTGGGGGGTAGCAAGAGTGCCACAGGCTGCTCTGAAACATGTCCAGAGGAGGGCGACCAAAATGGTGAAGGGTCTGGAAGCCACTAAACGCTATGAGGAACGGTTTAGGGAGCTGGTATTTTTAGCCTGCAGAAGAGAAGGTTAAGGGGGGGACATGAGAGCCATGTTTAAATATCTGAAGGGACGTCATCTTGAGGAGGGAGTGGGCTTGCTCTCTGCCGCCCCAGAGACTAGGACAAGGAGCAATGGATTCAAGCTGCAGGAAAGGAGATTCCACTTGAACCTCAGGAAGAACTTCCTGACTCCTGCAGTGGAATCTGCTGCTGCCTCCATGGAATGTGGTGGAGTCTCCACCTTCTTTGGAGGTTTTTAAGCGGAGGCTGGATGGCCATCTGCTGGGAATGCTTTGATGGGTGTTCCTGCATAGCAGGAGGTTGGACTTGATGGCCCCTGGGGTCTCTTCCATTTCTATGATTCTATGGTTGAGCCTCCATTTTCCAAAATCTGTTACTCTCCAAAAAGCAACTTCTGCCACCGGCTGCCGCCAACTTCCCAGTTCTGCTTTTGGGACAGTGGCTGCGGCACTCTTGCTCGTTCATTGCTCAGTCTCTTCCTTTTTGCCACCAGACGCCCCCTTTTGCCTTCGAGGGAGCAGTCGCAGCACTGCTTTTCGCTCATTTCTCAGATCTGAGGATCACTGCTGCCTTAAAGGTGGAAGCGGGCAGCTGGTGCTGGAAAGAGAGAGGATGAGGATCTGTAAAATGGCGGGAGGCGTGGATTCGTGCTGAGCACTGTGCTTGGATCTGTGCCATTTCACAGATCCTCAGTCTCTCTCCATTGGTACTATATTCTAGACTGAAAAAATGCAAAATACAGAACACTTCTAGTCCTAAGCATTTTGGATAGGGAAGGTTCCACCTGTACTTTTCCAAAATTCGAGTGATTGTGCCTGTTTGCATATGGAGCGGAGCATTTGGGGCATAATGGTTGGGGTTGACTAAAAGCTGACACCTCTTCCATCCTGTGCTGTGAGCAGGGTATTTTTGCCAGGAGTTTGCTGTGCCCCGCTGGGGGAGGGAAGGGAGAGAATCAGCAAGTGGCTGTCCAGGCCTCCATGGAGATGGTGAGACATGAAATGCTGGATGAGGGCAGCCCCTGCTAGACCAGGGTGAGTATTTGTTAGGGGGCTGCATTGTTCTGGCCAGGGATCCTAAAGGGTCGCATGTCCCCACCAAGTCCTGACCATTTCCTGCTGAAAAAGCGTTCCTTGGAGTATAAAGGAGCCAGGGGATGAAAATGTAGTGAAATTATAGCCCCTGTGCCCCTTAGAAAGCTTTTGGGGCCATTAAAGTTTCCAAAAATGGGTGCTGGGGACCATAAAGAGCCTTAGAGTCTGCCCCTTCCTCATCCCTGTCCTAAGTGAAGACATGGTTTTCCCACAAGTGATGAGATTGTGATGTTTGGGAGAACATTTTGAACATTGTTTTGGGCCCTGACCTGTCCAATAAGCGGGGGGACACCTGGATTGCAAGGGAGGGGGTGGTCAAGCAACTTCTTTTGCAGTTTCCAGACCACCACCACCTCCCCTTGAAACACAGGCATCCCTCCAGTCAGGAGCCGGAGCAGTGTCAAAAAGTGGAAGTTGTTGAAATGCCAAACCCACGGACGAGTACTGTATAAGAGACACAACGTGCATAGTTTCTAAGGGATATACCGTGAATCAGCAGCATCTTTTTGTTCAGCCGAATCGATCTTGAGAGAAAAAGCAGGGCCGGATCGCTTTTTGACGATCGGCTCTTTGGAGCCTTTTAGTTACAACCAGAACCCAGTCTGACAGAGCAAACCATGCATCAAAAATATGGGTTCTGTTTGGAAAGGATTGAAAGAGCGGGTTGTTAAAAAGTGCTGGTACTTAAATGGAAATAGGAGTCGATCTGCTGAAGGTAGCAATTGCTCTTCCCATGCAAATAGCAGCCTGGGGGGAGGATTTGTTTGTCATGTCTGCCAAAAGGGTTAAATCCTCCTGGGGAGAGGGACGGTATTGTGATTGTCTCCCCCCATACCAGGGTTTAGAAGACAACTCCAGCAAGGGAAGCCTTTGCTCGTGGTCTCGCTTGGGTTTGCTCGTCCGCTACAATGGATGAGTATCCCCATCCACAGACCCCAGGATTTTTTATGCTTTGCTATTTTTATTTTTTCATCATTCATTTTAATTTTTTAATTATTTTTCTTCCCCAAGGTGTTCGTTTTTTGTTTTGTTTTTTGAGAGGGTCTCCTGGTCAGCTATCGTATAGATTTGCATCATGTTTAAAGATGCTATGAACTCAACCCATGACAAGCCAAACCCTTATTGGACTGCTCAGAAACAAATCTGAACTTTCTTCCAGATGTCCCCCGACACCCATTTTCACCACTCTCTGTGGACCATTTCGTACCATCCAACTGTCCCAGTTTCTCTTTCCTCCTACAACTTCCCCCCTTTGTTTCCAGCTTCCTTCCATTGCTGCAAACTAGCTTCAAATTGCAAAAGGGGTTTGCACTCAGTTAAGGCGGAGGGGGCCAAATCTTGCCCCTCCCAGAAGGTCCAGGCGAAAGCAAACCAGTGTGGCCTCTCGCAGCTTGTGTATTATTGTAAAGTCGAAGGCTTTCATGGCCAGAATCCATAGGTGGTTGTGGGTTTTCCAGGCTTTGAGGCTGTGTTCTATTAGTGTTTTCTCCTGACGTTTTGCCTGCGTCTGTGGCTGGCATCTGCAGAGGATCTGGTGGCATGGAAGTAAGACAAGTGGCGTGGAAGTGAGACTGTCGCACTTCCATGCTACCAGATCCTCTGCAGATGCCAGCCACAGATGCAGGTGAAACGTCAGGAGAAAATGCTAACAGAACATGGCCTCAAAACCCAGAAAACCCACAACAACCTTTGTGTATTGTTCCTCGCTAGTAGCTTTTGTCCTTTAAAGGGTGAATTGCCTGCTCCTCTTCTAGTTGAAAGAAAGTTAGCTCTGAGAATCTGGTGAGGGAATCAAGGGTCGTGGAAACCACCTCAGGCTGCATCGGGCCCTGGGCCGGATTCTGCCCACCTCTGATGTAGACTTTAGGACCCATGGGAAGCAATACTAAAAAGTAATCGTGGCCACTGTATAATAAGGGGTTTTTTTTAAAAAAAAACCCATCACCACCCTGCGAGAAGATAACTGTCATTTGTCTATATTTTTTAAAAGTAATGCTTCACTTCCCTGTTTCATCAAAGGAAAAAGGAAGTTCAGTTTGGATTACCAACCGCCCTCTCTTGCTGTCCGTGCCGGCGTTGCCTCAGAATACGGAGCCAAGCACGAGGCGCAGCACAAGCCAGGCCCTTCAACCATGGGATGTTCCTCGCCTCTGCTATCCAGTCAGGTTCAACCCATCCCTGCAAGGCCCTGTGCCAACGCACCAGCCTTCCCCACAATCTGGTCCACAATCTCCACCAATACGGTGTCCTTCTGGCTGGGCCAAGGGCCAGAAGCAGCCGGAGGTGGGCGTCCTAAGGGGGAATCCCTATCAGTGCATTTTCCAGACAGAGGGACAATTCTATAGAGATTTACTGATTAAAAGGAAAGGGATTACATAATATACCCCTGCAAAACACTTCCCCAGAAACATTCTCCCTCGCACTCCCACAAACTCCCGCACCCTTCGGCCTCCAGCGGGGGGAATTCCCGGCTCCTCCTCCAGGTCGTCAGCCCATCCCGGAGATGCAGCTTCCTCTCCACGATGGCCCCAATGAGGGAGATCCTCTCATCGACGGGGAACGCGCGCTGCCGTGTCTCTTCCCCCTCCTGCGCGGGAGCGGCACCTCTTCTGCTTGTCCCTCCGGCTTCTGGGTTCTCTGTGCGCCCCGGGCCCCCCGCCTCGCTTCTGTCCGCCGCTCCGGGGCCCTCCTTGCCACAGCCGCTCTCCTTCCTCAGCCCTTCGTTTCCCCCAGACCCTTGCTCATCGCTGTCCCGGTCTCCGGCCCTTTCCCACTCACAGTCTGTGCTGAACGCAGACGTGCCCCTGCGGACGGAGGGCGTGACGGCGCCTCCTCCCGGGAGAAGCCGGCTTCCTCCTCGTCCTCCCTTCCCTCTCTCCCTCTGCCTTCACCCGCCTGGGGCAGGCAGCCTGGGGCTGCGTGCATTTCGGAGGCACCTTCTACGTTCCCACCAGCCTTTGAGTTACGGTCTGGAGCCTCCTGATGGGACGGACCGGCCGTGCCTTTGTCGCCCAGGATTTGGCAAGGCGGCGGATTCTTCCTTTCCCTGCTCCAGCTGAATCTGCTCCCCCTCCTCTGCAGTCGGCCGCCTGGTTTCGCACGCCTCTCTTTCCCTGCCCGCCGGTAATTCCTGCTTACAATGTCCTCGTAGGAAGATGGACACTCAACTACGTTCAGAGATGTCGGGAGGACCGAATCCATAGAGACGTCCCGATAGACGGAGGTTGTGCGTTGTTGCGCCTCAAAGGGCCTGCTGGAAAAATCCCAGGGCGCTTCCCGCGTGCTTGCTCCCAGGGAGGAACCAGAATTCTGGCTGCTACGATGCTCTGAGGGCAGAGGAGAGGAGTTTGGATTCCCTTCGGCTCTTCCCTGGAGTTCCTCTTCCTGCCGCCACCGTGCTTCTTCTGCGTCTGATTGCGACAGAGAGACCGAGTTGTTCCGAGAAGCAGACAAATGGCAGGAACAAGAACAGTCAGGTGACCTGCTGGGTCCTTCGGTTTCCCAAACGTCCTTTGTGGGTTTTGATGACGTTGGTACTTGCTGCAGCCCAGCTGGGTGGTACGTGTCATCTGCCATTCCCGGGAATATGTCTTCTGACAGCCATGGGGTCCTTTTCCTACTCCATTTTGATGTCTTGGAAGGGATTGGTTCCCTGCCCCCGGATTTCCCCTCAAGTGTGTATATTTCACTCTGGAAGCTGGAAAGGGTTTCGGACAAACTGTAAACGTAGTCCTTAGGTCTCCGTGGAATCTCAGGCTGGGCCTGCCCAGTTCCCTTCCAACAGAAGTTCAACCGAGGTTTCTCCTGGGATGCTCTTGTTCTGGATACTGTGCTCCCAGCTTTCCAGTCACCTCTTGCTGTCAGTCGCTGGCCTTTGGTGCCTGAATAGATGCATGGCTCTTCAGTCTCCAGCCAAGTGGGCTTTCCCCTGTCCCAGCCCGTTTTGTAAGACACCTCTGTGTGGTCGAGGGTCAGTTCCGCTGAGCTGGAACTCCATTCCTTTTCTGTATCCATTGGAAAGGAAGTATCTGACTCCGTAGAAGCTTGACCCTCAGAATACATCAAAGCGTCTTCTTCCTCTTCCATCTCCACCATTTCTGAAGCTTGAGGAATAAATGCCTTCATCGAGTCACGGACCAGCTTGGGAAGGCGCCATCTGTGCCCCAGGGTCAGGTTTCGGACGTGGCTTTCCAGCTCTTCCTTTGTGTTTTGAGGCAAGAAGTCCAGGCTTTCCACAGCAACATTCACATCCCTTGCCACCCAGGCTTTTGTGGCTCTCAGTTCTACAGCCGGGCCCTTCCGTTTCCCTACACAGTTGGCCCTCACAGTTGTGGCTGACCGAGGGCTCTTCTGTGGCTCTAGCTGCTCTGGAGCAAAGGCGTGTATGGATCTCTGAACGATGACTGGAAGGCCCCACTCATGCTGGATCTTCTTGCGCTGCACGTGGAACTCCAGATGGTTCCGTGCCTCACGGGTGAGGAAAGGCAGCCTCATCTCAGCACTGGTGGAAGCTGGTCCTTCACCACCCCCAAGCACAGTTGTTCCTCTTGGGGGCCGAAATGCCTTCAGTGACTGCTGGACCCGTTCCGGAAGGCCCCACCAGTGCCCTGCAACCATTCGCCTCAGGTGGGCATCCAGGTGCTCCTGTCTATGAGAACTGAGGAAAAGGAGACTCGGAGTCATAATCTGTACTTCTCCTCTCTCTTTCAGGTGTGTCTTGGCCACCCTCGGTCCTCTGCGTTTCGCTGATTTAAGGAGAAATGGGGAAAAGATATGCAAGGACTGCATCGCCTTGGAGGGAAGGCCCCAGACATGCTGGATCTTCTTGCGCTGCACATGGAACTCCAGACGGTTCCGTGTCTCATCAGTGAGAAAAGGCAGCCTCATCTCAGCGCTGATGGGAGCTGATCTTTCCGCACCTCTAAGAGCAGTTGTTCCTCTTGGAGGCAGAAACGCCTTCAGGGACTGTTGAACCCGTTCCGGAAGGCCCCACCTGTGTTCTGCAATCACATGCCTCAGGTGGGCATCGAGGTGCTCCTGTGTATCAGAACTGAGGAAAGGGAGACTCGGTGTCATAATCTGCACTTCTTCTCTCACCTTTGAATTCCTGCTGGTCACCCTCTGTCCTGTGTTTTTCCCTGTCTTAAGGAGAAGTGGGGAAAAGGCACGCAGGGATTGCATCACTTTGGAAGGAAGGCCCCACTCATGCTGGATCTTCTTGCGCTGCACGTGGAACTCCAGATGGTTCCGTGCCTCACGGGTGAGGAAAGGCAGCCTCATCTCAGCACTGGTGGAAGCTGGTCCTTCACCACCCCGAGGCACAGTTGTTCCTCTTGGGGGAAGAAATGCTTTCAATGACTGCTGGACCCGTTCCGGAAGGCCCCACCTGTGCTCTGTAACCATACGCCTCAGGTGGGCGTCCAGATGCTCCTTTCTGTCATAGCCGAGGAAAGGGACACTCGGTGTCATAATCCGCACTTCTCCTCTCTCTTGCTGGCTCGCCTCGGCCACCCTCGGCTTTCTGTATTTCTCTGTCTTAGGGAGAAATGGGGAAAAGATATGCAAGGACTGCCTCACCTTGTATGGCAGGCCCCAAGCATGCTGGATTTTTTTGTGCTGGATGTGGAATTCCAGGAGATTCCTGGCCTCATCTGTGAGAAGAGACAGCTTCCCTTCAGCACTTGTGGAACCTCTTCCTTCAGCACACTCAGAAATAGTTGTCGCTGTCTCTCTTTCAAGGTGGAGTTTCCTTGCAGGAAGATTTTTTGTCTCCTTGCTTGGTTTGGTTTCCTGCAATGCACCTTCATTGCCGTCTTTAGAAGAGAAGCCATCAGTAGCCACCTGGGGGGACTTGCACTGGCAGTAAAAGCGAGGCAGTGAGTGATGCACCTCAGATCGGGAAGGGGCTCTTGGAGTCAGGAATGCCTTCAGTGCCTGCTGAACCTGTTCAGGAAGGCCCCACCTGTGCCCTGCAGCCATACACCTCAGGTGGGCGTCCAGGTGCTCCTGCCTATCAGAACTGAGGAAAGGGAGACTCGGAGTCATAATCTGCACTTCTCCTCTCTCTTGCTGGCGCGTCTCGGCCACCCTCGGCTTTCTGTATTTCTCTGTCTTAGGGAGAAATGGGGAAAAGATATGCAAGGACTGCCTCACCTTGTATGGCAGGCCCCAAGCATGCTGGATTTTTTTGTGCTGGATGTGGAATTCCAGGAGATTCCTGGCCTCATCTGTGAGGAGAGACAGCTTCCCTTCAGCGCTTGTGGAACTTCTTCCTTCAGCACACTCAGAAATAGTTGTCGCTGTCTCTCTTTCAAGGTGGAGTTTCCTTGCAGGAAGATTTGTTGTCTCCTTGCTGGGTTTGGCTTCCTGCAATGCACCTTCATTGCCGTGTTTAGAAGAGAAGCCATCAGTAGCCACCTGGGGGGACTTGCACTGGCAGTAGAAGCGAGGCAGTGAGTGATCCACCTCAGATCTGGAAGGGGCTCTTGGAGTCAGGAATGCCTTCAGTGCCTGCTGAACCTGTTCAGGAAGGCCCCACCTGTGCCCTGCAGCCATACGCCTCAGGTGGGCGTCCAGGTGCTCCTGCCTATCAGAACTGAGGAAAGGGAGACTCGGAGTCATAATCTGCACTTCTCCTCTCTCTTGCTGGCGCGTCTCGGTCACCCTCGGCTTTCTGTATTTCTCTGTCTTAGGGAGAAATGGGGAAAAGATATGCAAGGACTGCCTCACCTTGTATGGCAGACCCCAAGCATGCTGGATTTTTTTGTGCTGGATGTGGAATTCCAGGAGATTCCAGGTTCCTTCTGGGAGGAAAGAGGGCTTGGCCTTTGGAGAGACAAAGGCTATGACTTCTGGGCCCGGGTGTGCCGCTTTTACTGGTTCCCTTTTCTGGATGGTCTCCTTTGGCTTTTGAGTGGATCCTTTCCTGGTTTGGAGAAATGGCCAGGAATCTTCCTCTGCCTCAGACTGAGAGCAAATGTCATCCCGCTGGTGACGATGCTTTCTTCTTCCACTGGGGGACTCTGGCAGAGGAGGAGGAGGAATAGCCTTCAGGAAGTCCTGAATCTGTTTGGGAAGTGCCCACTTGTGTTCCGCGACCCACTTCCTCACGTGGGCTTCCAGGCAGTCCCGCATTCCCGCATTCAGTTGCAAGAGCCTGCATGGGATCAGGAACTCCAGCACAGTCTCCGGCACCCGGACAGTCCCGCTCCCTTTTCCTGGCCCCTCCAGTCCCTCTGAAGTGGCGTGTGATGCCCGTCTCCTCTTTGTGCTTCTCTGGGGTTGGAGTGGAAGTGGGGCAAAGGCACGCAGGGATTGCCCCACGATGGAAGGCAGTCCCCACTCATGCTGGAGCCTTTTGCGTCGTATGTGGAATTCCAGCAATTCCCGGGTCTTCTTTGTGAGGAACGGTGCCTCTGTAATCTCCTGGGCACAGTCCTTATCCAGCACCTCTCTTCTGTCCTGGAATGTTCTATTTAGCTCCGAGGACAGTGGGGGAAGTTTGGGGAGAAGAGCTTGCCTGGGAGATCTCCTGCCGCCACCCACTGACTGGAATTCCACATCCCGAGCCTTTCGCTTCAGATGGATCTCAAGAGTGGTCCTCCTAATGTAGTTATTCAGGCCATCTTTCTTTTGGGGAGATGTATGGCTGTCCTGCATCCATCCTGTGTGGTCCACGTGAGCTTCTGCAGTGATGGACTCTGCCCCCGTAGATTGCCTTTTCGTAGCTCTTTGGGGAACCAGAACCCTTCCTGGGGAAGCAAGGGGGAAGAAGTGTTTTGTGGCCTGGAGGATTCGCTGGGGCAGGCCCCACTTGCGCTGCAGCTTCCTCTTTTGAAGGTGGACCTCCAGGTGGTGGCGAAGGCTCCTTGGAAGCAAGAGCAGCTCCTGGGGCAGCACGCAGACCTGAGTCAGAGTCTTGGAAAGGGGAGGCAAAGGGGGGGTTTCTTTCATAAAGCCGTGGAGTGACTTTTGCACAAGGGAAGGAAGCCCCCACTCATGTTGCACCTTTTTCTTCCTCACGTGTTGCTCCAATGCCTCTCTGGAGGGTCCCTGGAGGAAGGGGGCCTCTGCACCCACCAACTCAAGAAAGGCTCCTCTTGGCCGGAGCGGAGGGAAAGGCCATCTGGGTGCCCCCATCCCAGCAACGGCCTCGACATACTTTGTCCCCAGTCCCCAGAGGGAAGCTACGTGTCTACACTGCAAGGACAGCTCAATCCGGCCCATTTCCTCCAGGCCAAATGAGAGGGAGGGGAGACGGGGTCTCAGTGGCCGAGCACCAGGACGGATCGGCTTGGGGAGAGGCCGCCTCTGGGGGGACGACAGACACTGCCAAGATACTGTGGGGATGACAGGGAAAAATTCCAGATGGATTTCCGCAGATTTCTTCATCCAGTGGCCCCTCAGCGTCAGCAAAACATCTACCCTCAGGCTGAGAGCTTTGTATAAGGTTGCCTCCTCCCTCCTCCGGGTTGCATCCGCACGCCTCCTCCTCCCCAGCCCGGCACTTACGGCACGCAGAGCCCAAGGCTGTGGGCAAACACCCCCAAAGCTGGGCTCCCGAGAGAAGCCTCTGTCCGAGCGTGTCTCCTTCCCTTCAAGGAAGGCGCCACTTCCAGTGTCTGGAAAAAGGAACTTCAGGGAACGGAGCACCCTTTGGGGCAAACCCCACTGCCACTGCAGCTTCCTCCGCTGGACGTGGTACTCCAGTCGGCGGCAGGTGCTCCGAGGGAGAAACAGGAGTTCCTGCTGCAGTGTTTGGAAGGGAGTCGCAGGGGTGTGGAAAGTATGTTCTGGAGGAGAATACTGCAGGAAAGCCCTGAGAGAACTCTGGACAGAGACTGGCAAACCCCACTCGTGCTGGATTCTCTTCTTGCTGATGTGCCGTTCCAAGAACTCTTGGTTCTGGTGGTGGAGAAAGCACATCTCCGCAGGGAAGAATGTGAAAGCAGCCCTGCGGTGCTGGAGGGGCTGCGAGGGCGGGCCGGGAGTCATTGCGCCCAGAGCCTCCGCGTACCGTTGGCCCAGCCCCCAGAGGGAACTCAGGTGGCAACGCTGGATGGATGCCTCCATCCTTGCTGTATCCTCAGTGTGCACAAAGGGCAGGAATGGCCTCCGATCCTGGAGGGGCCTGTAGCTGCAGAGGGAGACCTTCGGCAGAGGTTGTTGGTACATCAGCGCTGTGTACCTCTGAGAAAGCCTGACCTCAGCTGGGAAGGTCTCCAGCTTCACCTCAAGACACTTCTTAGCCAGATGGAGCTGCAACCTCACCTGAAAGCTAGCTGGTGGAGCAGGAAGCAGCTGGGGAACTGCAGCACCTATCATCCCTTTGGCTCCCTTGGTTCTCCCTTGGTCTCTGCTCATGGTACCCACCACCCATGGGACTCTTGCAATGCAAAGCTGGTCTGATGCGTAGAGCGTTCTTGTACACTCCAGGACTCTCCTGGGCAGTGCCCATCGCTGACGGAAGATCCTCTGATGTACATTTTTCTCTAACATTGCCTGAGTGGCCTTGCTGACAAAGGAGAGCTCAGTCAGGCAAACAGCCACCCCATACCTGTATTTGGCCTTCTGGGGGTGAATACAGCCAGTGTCAGGGAGGAGGTACTGGAGGGATCTCTGGATCAGCCTTGGGAGGCCCCAGGCGTGCTGCAGGGACTTGCTTCTCACGTGCCACTCCAGGAAATCTCGAGTTCCTTGCTCCATAAACGGAGTCTCCTGGGCAGAGAAGCTGATGCTGCCACGTCTGCTGGCCACAAAGGTGCCAACAATCAGCGGTAATGCAACACCCTGGAACAGTTGGGTAAAGGATTTCTGGTACATTGTGGGAAGCCCCCACCGGTAGGTCAGCTCCTTGTGCACGATGTTAAGTTGGATATGATCCAGAGCAGTCCAGTCCATAAAGAGGAGCTGCTGGCATCTTCTCTGGAGAGGTTTCGCTCCAGAGGGGAGGCCTTTGGGGAGCACGGGACGTGCCGTCTCCCAAGGTTGCTGCCCTGCCAGAGCAACTCTGCCCAGCTGGATCTCCAAGGCTTTCTTGGCCAAGTGTCCTTGCAGTGCCTTCTGCTTCCAGTCCCGACTGAGCAGTGGTCGACGTTTCATCGACGCCTTCTGAGAAAAGCTCTGTGTCATCATCGGAGAAGTCCTCTTTTTCCCTGAGTCTTCCAGAGGCAATGCAAAGGTGCCCCTGCCCTCGTTGTACCTCTTGACAGCTGGAGGTGAGACTCTGAAGAACATCCTCAAAGACTCTAATACCCGCTTAGGTTGACCCCACCACTTCTCTATGATCTTCCTCCTGAGGTGGGCCTCCAAGTCTTTCTTTGCCTCCAAGGGGATGAAAGGGATCTGGCGCCTGGCCACAATTACCTGCACTTCAAGCTGGTCACCAGTCATGGTGGCCAAGCAAGCAGAGGATGCTGGAACAGGCAAGACAAATCGGTTCAGAGAGCTTTGCACTAAGCCAGGTAGGCCCCAGTAGTGCTGAAACCTCTTCCTGAGGACATGGGACTCCAGAACCTTCCTCTCCTTAGGTGCTAGGAAGGAAGGCTCTGCATGGCCAGGCTCGACCCAGGCGCGCACCCGGGAGGGCAGTGCAGCTGACAAAAGAGGGGGGCTTGGTACCATTTTGGCCAGAGACTGCATTTGGATGGTGGGAAGACCCCACAGGAAGTGGATGTGTTTGCATTTAATGTTTATCTCTACAAGGTGAGATCCCCCCAAAGGCTGGAGCTCAGCCTGTTTCTCAACTGAGGGGATCTTTGACCAAGCAGAATCAGCTTGGGTAGAGGGAGGTTCCTCCGTCCCACATCAGTCATCCTTTGAGATTGCTCCACAACCACAGGGAAGCCCTCTAGCCTCATCCAGATACGTTTCTTCCTAAGGTGGCCTTGGATTCCTTGACAGCAGGGAGTGGCCTTGGAGCCGAAGATTCCAGGTGTGGTGGGCAGCCTTAAGGAGCTCCGGCTGGCACTGACCTCAGCAGAGTCAGCAAAGAGAAAGGCCTTCCTGTTTTCCCCTGGGAGGAGTCTTCTTCAGAGTCCTCCATCTGTTGATGAGCAATCTTGCGGCACGTGATCGATCGGTGTTCCTCTGAGCTATAAAAGGAGAACTCAGACAGCTCTGAAGAGCATTCCAGGCAGTTAACAAGAGACTCCTCGTATGTGGTAGAAGATGAGATGGAGACAATGTCCTCATTTTGATCCTCTTGGAGGTCATCTGAAAAGGTGTCAAACTCCATCCAGTCACGGGAAGGAGTGTGCTTTGAACCTCGGGACATTGCTTCTTTTTTTTCCCCGCATGGGAAGTTGGAAACATCCAACGGTGGCAGGCTGGACGAGGTCTGTTGCTTTTGACCACGGAGATGATGGCTGCTGGGCGAGGCGGAAGGTGTGCTGGCACTCCTCGGGAAGGGACCTGGTCCTCCCCCTCCAAAGGGAAGATGACAGAAGAGGCATTCCAGCCACGGCCTAGGGGAGAGGGGGAAGCTGGCGAGGCCTCGGCTTTCTCTGCTCCAGAACCGAATGGCCTCCTCGGCTTCCTTGGCCGCCTTCTCACAGACCGGGCACGATGGATCGTCACAGAGCAGCCGGCGAACGGATCTTGCGTAAGTGCCAGTGTTCTGGGTGAGCCCTGCAAAGGGAAAAATCCAACCATTGATAGGTCTTCTTCCCTTGTCTCCCAGGTGAAATCAGCACAGCTTGGAAAAGCGAGTGTTTGGGACCACAGCTCCCAGGACTGGAGTGAGCGAAGGGCAAAGGGGAAACTGGAAGAGGAAGAGGGAGCCTGAGAGAATTGAAGGGCAGCTGGAAAAGTGGGACAAGAGAGGATCTTGCCAAATCAGGATGATCCTTGCCCAATGGGGATGGTTGGAGGGCACGTCATTGCCACCTCTGAAGGGGCCCCTTGTCCAGCAATGGGAGTCACAGTCCAAATCAGTCATTTTCCCAAGCCCCTTGCTGCCTTTGTGCCTCTTTTTGGTTACATGTTAAATCTCATTATCTGTATTTTGACAACCTTACGACCAATTATCTATTAAATTTAGCCCAAATATAAATTCCTGCCCCCTCCAAAAGAAACGCCACCTGCAGAGGGGGAAAATTTTTCCCAGTCCTGTCACTTGAGACCCAAGCGAACTCCGGAAATTAAGTTCTGGTTTACCTCCTGTGGAAGGAAAAGGCCTCTCAAGGGCTAAAATGGCCCAGGGACCGCCAAAACCTGCTTCAATTGCCCCCAAACTTCCTGGTTGGTGTAAGGAAGCATTGGGGGGCAAGAAGTATTTGAAAAAGAATCCCTCTGGACGTTTGGGGCCACAAGGACCGTTACCTCCTCTTCTTCCTCTTCCACGCCCCGCAGTCTCTGCCTGCCCATCTGTTGCTCTCCTGTTGCATGGATGAACCTGCCACAAAGAAGGCAGAAAAGAAAGCAAATTCCTGATTATACGGCAAATAATGGACTGGGCAGGGGGTGGTGTGTGGCTCTGCTCTCGGCCGTTGCAGCGGTCACCTGGCAAAGGACTGTTGTGTCATGGCTGGGGGCGCTTCTTTAACCTGAAGTTGTCATTGAAAACACTCATTGCAACATTTTTCAGATAAAAATGGGGACACGTGTGGCCAAGTCCCATCAGAGAGAGGTCAAGATGGCAAAAGTGAAGAATGAAGAAGGACAGATCAGCTGGGAGGGGCAGCAACAGTAACCAGAAGAAGACAGAAAAGAAAGAATGACAGGTGGATATTCTTGTTTCCTTGGTGTGCAGCCGCAGGGTCGCTGGGGGGCCGCCATTGGGGCCGAAAGCACTTACCCGTTTTGTGATGGGCCAAAGTTGGGATAAAACTTCAGGGAAGGTCGAGAGACGTCGGTAGGCTTGTTGCCACAAGCTACAAAACTTGCGCCATGTGGGAATACCTTCCAGGAGTTTCCACATCAAGTATAAAACTGGGAATAAAACTATATTCCTGCACAGTGTGTAAAGGAATTCACAAAGGACAGGGAAATGGCCGCACAGCACTGTCTCCTCCATCTTCGTAGCCCAGTCCAAGGAGACGCTGCAAGCGACACCTTGGGCTCTGAGCCAGTGGTGGCCGGAGGTGCACGCGCAGGGCCTTGGGAGGATTCCAGCACGCATCACAACTGTCTCCGTGCGCCCTTTGTGCAGCCACAAGTCAGGAGGAACTTTCAGGGCTTGGGGTTTCCCCCAGGGCATTTCACTGGGCCAGTCCCCCTTGGCACTAGCCCCACACCTCTTCCTGCTGGCTCGTGGGTGGGAACCCCAGTCTGGGTCTGCCAGGGGCCCCTTCCTAGAAGGAGGGCCCCTTAGCCGAGGGCCAGAAAGCTTGACCCTTCTAGCGCAGGCAGCTGTCCCTTATTCTGAGAGATGTCCCTGACTGGAGGGATGAAAAGCTGTTCCTTTTATGCAGATGCTAAAAATGTTCCCATATTTCGGGGGGTGGGCAGAGGTGGTACATCATGTGGTTTGTGAACGTGGGCAGTATGTTAATTTTGCAGAGAAAGACAGGGCCAGGTTTACTAAAATCTATAGATCCCTAAATACACCCCAGGAAGATGTGCAGCGGAACTGATATTTCAGGTCTGGTCCCGTCAAGTTTGGGCTTCAGGGGTAACCATAACATCACAACAGTCAATTAAAAACATTTACAGTAACATTTTTTATTAGTCGTATTGTTATACAATATACCTAATATAATATACATTATGAGTATGCTTATGAGTATGCTTATTTAATATACATACTTACATACAGATTTATATCATTTTCTCTTCTTTAAAAAAACTGAACGATTGAGTGACTGTCAGAAATTGCTACTCCTTCCATATGATAATTGTTGGAGGATCCCAAATGTTCTCCGAATAATTATATACACATTCCCGATCTTCTTAAACCTTTTCACAGATTTGTCTTTTAACAATATTGACAACTTCTCAATCTGCATTAGGTCATAGATTCCCAAAAGCCAATCATCAATTGTTGGTACCCCTTCTTTTTCCCATTCTTTGGCATATAGTAGTCTTGCTTTGGTTATCAAGTGCAAAAAAGATTTTTTTTTTATTTTGTTTCCCAGTTTTTATTTTGTTTCCCATTTCCAGTAACATTTATAAATGATTAAAATCAACCCCATGAAAACAAGAGAAAATCATTTTTAAAATGTAACAACAGAACTAAAAGCAGCTTAGAAAAATGAGAAAACAGCAGGGCGCCGTCTGAGTGACCCTTTGACCGCCTGGCCAAACCGAAACAGGCCCTCCATCGCCAAGAGCAGGGCAGCCAGAAGGAGGCCAGTCCAGCCTCTTTCGGAAGCGCCTTCCCAGGCCTGGGAGTGACCATGGGAAAGGCCTCCTCCTCCTCCTCCTCCTGCACCCCCCACAGATTGCCCCCTGATGTACCCAGGAAGGTGGTGGGAAAAAGGGAAGCCCCCCACCCCCCCGCCCGCCCACCCAAGGAGACCTCAAAACCCCTGCAGGTTTCCAGAAAAGAAAGTTACAAGCACCCTTTTTTAAACCAATTGGACCCAAGTTTGGGGAGCTTCATAGGTCATTCCTGCCCCTTAAATGGTGTAAGGAAGCCGTCGGCAGCTGGTGAAGTGATTGCAACAAGACCAGTTGGGTCTGTTAATCTGCAGAAGGGAAGGTTAAGAGGGGATAGGATAGCCATGTTTAAGTGTCTAAAAGGAGATCAAAGAGGGAGTGGGCTTGGTCCAGAACCTAGGACAAGGAGCAATAGATTCAAACTACAGGAACAGAGATTTCGCCTAAAACGTGGGAAGAACTTTCTGATAGTCAGAGCTGTCTGGCAGTGGAATATGCTGCTTCAGTGGAGTATGATGGAGGTTTTTAAAGAGAGACTGGATGGCCATCTGTCAAAGGGAGGACTTTGATGTGTGTTTCTGCATTGCAGAGGTTTGGATTGGGTGGCCGCTGTGATCTCTTCCAATTCTATGATTCTGAGTCACAGGCTCTCCGCCTCAGAGGAGGGCAGAGGCAAACCTGAAGAATTCTAGCCAGGAAAACCTGGTGATTGAGTCATCAGAACTGAGGGCCAACTTGAAGGCACGAAGGAATAATACACTTTGTGCTAGAATCCTAGAATCCTAGAGTTGGAAGAGACCCCAAGGGCCACCCAGTCCAACCCCCTTCTGTCATGCAGGAAGACACAGTCAATGGACTCCCAACAGATGGTCATCCAGCCTCTGTTTGAAAAGCTCCAGAGAAGGAGACTCTTTTCCCCCTTTTTTGAAGATGAGGATGACCTTTGCCCTCCTCCAGTTTGATGGGACTTCTCCCATTCTCCGGGAATTCTCAAAAGATTATTGCAAAAGGTTCTAAGATTATTGCCAGTGGTTCTGAGCCTGGTATTCCAGCACGCTCTTTTATTCTGTGCTTCATTTCCACTTGTGGGGTTCACAAACCACACTCACAAACAGAGGCCCACTTTGCCACTGGCAATAGAGGTTTTGTCACCTTTGTAGTACAAATGCAAGTGTCAAAGATTTATGTCAGTCAGATTTCAAAATGGTGTAGAGTGTTTCTAAGCAGTGCACCAAGATTAATATGATATTTGTTATGTTTTGTTATGTGTGCTTTATCACACAATTATGCATTGTCCTTTTAAATTTAAGTTGGTCTTTATGTTTGCATAAAGGTCATAAAGGTCATACATAAATTGGCCATAAATTGCATATACACGGGCTAAAAAGCATTGGACTTCATCTGTCACAAAGCAACGATTCCTGGAGCAGTTTGAGATGTGCCTCCAATTTTCCCTATGGATCCCCTTGGCCTGCTGGGTCAGAGCAAAGGACTGGTAAGATGCTGGCGTTGTTGCCAAGACAATTTTGGCAAATCGTTGCCAAGGCAGTGGTTTGCGACCATTTTGCAAGTGGTGCATGGAGGAAAAGATGTGTTATCTGTTATCATTGTGGTGTTCCTTCAAACTGACCCTCTCCTATGGTCAACTTGGCCAGATTTGCCATGGCCTTCCTTTGCAGCTCAGAGAGTGTGACTTGCCAAAGGTCAACCAGGGGGTGCCCATGGTCAAGTGGGAATCTGAGTGCTGGGATCTCAGAGTCATAGTGCAACATTCAGACCACTGCACTCAACTCATCACCCTCTTACAGGATGTTCTTGGTGTGATTGCTTCAGAGGCTGTTTACCAGTGCCATCCTCTGAGGCTGAGAGTGTGTGACTTCCCAAGGTCACTCGGTTCTCTTGGCAGAGTAGCGATATGAGCTTTGGGCCATTTCCACACTAGCCTGTTATAGTGCTATTATTCCACTTTCAACATCCTATGGATGTTGGAACAACATTCCAACTCCCAGGATTCCATAGGATGTTGAAAGTGGAATAATAGCACTATGACAGGCTAGTGCGGAAAGCATATTGGTCTTGTGAAGTCCTAGTCCAACACTCATAACCTGATGCTACACAGGCTCCAGTACAGAGATCCTTTCCTTGAATTTTCTCGGCCAGATTTCTTCTGAGGCCATTTGCCATTGCCTTCCTCTGAGGTTGAGACAGTGTGACTTGCCCAAGGTCACCCAGTGGTGAAGCAGAGAGCTGAACCCTGGTCTCCTGGAATTGTACGCTGGCACTCAAGATACTACACCACACTGCCCCTCCCTACCTTTGTCATAACTGCCCTGGCTGTCTGATGCTCAACTCAACAAACAACCCCTCTTGTATAATCTTGAATTGCATTTTATTAATTCTGCAACACAGCTTTCATTTCATGTTGAATGCAATTCTCGGTGCTTCTGAAGCCACGCGGCATATAAACAGCCTCTGGCTAATTCAACAGGTGGGAGTTGCCTTTTCCTGGATTTTTCCACCGCGAAGATAAGTCACAAAAGGATTGGTCATCTTCAGTTCCGGCTTAAAATGGGACGAGTCCGAGGTCAGCAGGTCACAAGCAGGACCAGTCCTGGGTCACCTTCACCAGCATATTTGCCCCGGACAGTATTTGTCTATGAGGCTTTGGTAATAGGGCTTCAGCTCCTGGGGATCAGGAAGGTCTTCGCTCTTGGTGTAGAGGTCAAATTTGCTGCAGGAGGGAAAGCAGAGAATTAGGAATTACTAGGGATGGGCCAACCGAATCCACAAATCCTCATCAAGGATTCGAGATTTGCGAATCCAAATCCCTTTGCCAAAATAGGCAAACCAAATCTTTTGAATCCACCAACCAAATGGTTTGTTGGAGACCGGGACGCCTGAAAACCTGGGCGACCAGACACACAAGGGGAGATGGCAAGTAGGTGAGTTTTTCCCTTGGAGTAATAACAGCCTTTGCTAAAAATTTCAGAAATTACATCTGGAGTTGTATTCTAATATATTTAAATTAACATTTAGTATTTAAGTTCAGCACTATTTTCTGTGCTGAAAATCACTGGCATGTATCAATGCTGGGGTCAGTGGGCCTGACACCTATCAGAAGTAGTGGGGCAGAGGGCAAGGTCACACAATCTCAGCCCATGATTGCCACATGTAGGCCAGCGTACCTCCTTCCACAACACCAGTACCTGGTTGTAAACCTATAGCTAGAATAGGATGAGAAGTGAAATGTCTGTCGTGGTTTCTCATGAGCCACATGACAAACCACAGGTAGCAGAAAGGAAAAATTGTTTTGAAAAATTGGCACCTCTGGGGCCCACCAAAGGCCTGATTGGCTGGAGGGTACAGTCTTCCTGAGATTTCAAGGACAGCTGAAAGATGCCTTTGCATAGCTTCCTTGCAAACCTTTTTCATATACAATTCTGGGGTTTGGGGTTTTACAAGGGGTCACAGCCTTCTCTGCCAAAGTGTGCAGGTGCATCATCAAACTACAAACCCCGGGATGCCAGAAGGAGCTATGCAAAGACAAGCCAGCTTTGACCTGGACTGTCCCTGTACTGTAGTATGTGGCCCTGTTTACACAGGCAGGAAAGTGTGGGATTAATCCACATTTTCCTGCCCGTGTAGAAAGGGCCTTCATGTCATTTTCCATCTGGGGAGATCCTGAGGCAAAACTAGGACAATTGTCCTGGCCAGATTTCTTTAGAGGGAGGTTTGCCTTTCCCTAGGTTTTTGCTGAGGCTGACAGAGTGTGTCCTGCCCAAGATTATTCTTCTTTCCCTTGCTTTTTAAACCCTTTTTAAAAAAAGGATTCAAAAGATTTGAGATTCGTGAGATTTGTGGATTCCCAGAACCTCTAGGGTTTCAGATTTGAAAAATTCTAGATTCATCCCATCACTGTCCAACGGATCCTCAGTAGCTGCCCAGCAGATAGCTGACAGCATATGACTTGCAGAAAATAGCAAAGGCTTGGAGTGATTACTGAAGAAAGCGCAAAAGCAGGGTTATATGGTTAAATATTAAGAAGAAACATAATAATGACCACAGATGATGCACATAATTTTAAAGTGTTAAGGTTTAAATTGTTAAAGATTATCTATGCCTTGGCTCAGTCATTTACCAAACTGGAGACTGCAGTCAAGAAATCAGAAGGCAAAGACCTCGGTCCTTCCTGCATTACACTGTTATAGTGCTATTGTCCCACTTTCAACTTCCTGTGGAATTCTGGGGTTTGTAATTTCCTGAGGCCAAATCGCTCTCTGGCTGAAAGTTCAAAAGGCCATCCCTAAACTGCAAATCTCAGGATTCCATAAGATGTTGAAAGTGGAATAATAGCACTATAGGGCAGAAAGGCCCCAGGAGAACCATGAAGGAACTAGGCAAGATCATAGAATCATAGAGTTGGAAGAGACCCCAGGGGCCATCTGGTCCAACCACATTCTGCCATTCAAGACAGATGGCCATCCAGTCTCTGCTTACAAACCTCCAAAGAAGGCAGAGACTCCACCGCACGCCATGGAGGCAACATCTTTCATTGCTGGACAGCTCTAACTGTCAGGAAGTTCTTCCTGATGTTCAGGTGGAATCTCTTCTCCTGCAGCTTGAATCCACTGCTCCTTGTCCTAGTCTCCGGAGCAGCGGAAAACTAGCCCTCTCCTTCCTCTACATGGCATCCCTTCAGATATTTAAACATGGCTATCATGTCCCCTCTTAACCTTCTCATCTGCAGACTAAACATCCCCAGCTCCCTAAGCCGCTCCTCAAAGGGCTTCATGGCTTCCAGACCCTTCACCATTTTGGTTGCCCTCCTCTGGACACACTCCTGCTTGTCGATATCCTTCTTGAATTGAGGTGCCCAGAACTGGACACAGGATTCCAGATGAGGTCTAACCAACGTATACTAGATCCTCATGGGTAAAAACTTATTACTAAATCTTAAGTCACAACCATCAAGGCCATAGTATTTCTGATTTCCATGCATGGTGGTGAAAGCTGGATCGTGAAGAAGGCTGACCGGAGAAGAATTCATTTGAAACGTGGTGCTTTAGGAAAGTTCTGAGGATACTATAGACTGTCAAAAAGACAAATAAAAGAGTCTGAAAGCAAATCAATCCAGCCTGGACTCCTTCTAGAAGGCAAGATGACTAAACAGAGGCTGTCATACCTTGGGCGTGTCAGAAGACAGCCTGACTCATTGGAAAAGGTGATAATGTTTGGTAAAATGTGGGGCAGAAGGAAAAGGGAGAGACAGCACTATGGGTAGATTGACTCCGTGAAGGAAGCCACGCCTGTCCTGATTCTGCAAGACCTAGGCCATTTCCGCACTAGCCTGTTATAGCGCGATGATCCCACTTTCAACATCCTCTGGAATCCTGGGGTTTGCAGTTTCGGGAGGGGCCGTCCGGCCCCTCCCGAAACTGCAAACCCCAGGATTCCAGAGGATGTTGAAAGTGGGATCATCGCGCTATAACAGGCTAGTGCGGAAATGGCCCTGGCCAGGGCTCTTGGAGATCTCTCCTGCATAAGGTTGACGTTGATTTGCTTCCTTGGGAGGGGAGAGCTTACTTGAATTCTTTAATCCAGGGAAGCATCCGGAGATCCTCTTCGTTGCAGAGGTGCATGTAATCTCCTCCTGTGTGCCAAGGGTAGAAGGAGTGGAACCGGATCATGTAGAAAGCCTGCGGGGGAATAGATTGGGATGGTTGGGACGGCCACCGTTGCTGGACCTTCCCTCTTCCCCACTTCCTCCCTCCATAATTTGCAAGGAAACCATTGCTGCTAGGAAGACTCTGAGGTCTCCCGTGTTTGGCTCTGATCCCCAGGGAAGGACTGCTCCTTCTGACACTCTTGCTGTTAGTTGGAGTGAGGAAATCACCTCAGACGGCTGATTCTGTTTTCTATGAAAGGGCAGCAAATTCCTTATTTATTGCTGCCTTTGCTTTCTGTCCCAGAATAGGCTTAAGTAGGATGTTGTTCTCAGGTGTGTTAAGTCAGCTCTGACTAATCCCCTAATTTTTCTTTTTTGGCAAGGTTTCTTCAGAGGAGATTTGCTATTGCCTTCTTCTGAGGCTGAGAAAGTGTGACTTCCCCAAAGTCAACCAGTGAGTTACCATGGCGGAGCTAGATTTGAACCCTGGCTTCGCAGAGTCCAAATCAACCACTCAGACCCTTACACCACACTGGATCCCACCTTTAAGTTGACTTTGAATTGTGGCAACTGTATCGTAGAGGTATCTTGGCAAAATTTATTCAGAGGAAGCTTGCCATCGGGTTTCTCTTTGGCTGAGAGAGTGCAGCTTGCCCAAGGTCACGTAGTGGGTTTGCCCAGCGGAGCAAGGATTCGAACCCTCATCTCCCACAGTCCTAGGCCAACGCTGAAACCATTACTCTACGCTGCCTCTCTATACGTGCCATAACTTTTCAGGCAATGGAGTGGTGCTCCTTGTTGTTCTACCCCAGCCAGCAAAAGTTGGAGGGCTGGCCCTGCTGCTCTTTTCTGCCGAACTCTCAGCCTAACTACCATCATGGGCTCCAGAACTGCAGCCGTTTGTGTACGTTAGAATTGCCACCCACAGCCAGCTGTCAAAAAGACAGACAAAATGAACCTATGAACAGGAAGAGTATGTTTAAGGGGGGGACTAACTACACAGCAATAGGATTTTAGCTGCTGTTGGTGCCTTTCTAGAAACTAAAATACAGATTAAATCTAATAATAAATACACATCTACAACTTCTGAGCCATTTTTGGTTGCCCAAGTTACTGTTTTTTTTTAAAAAAAGCCTAGGCAGATTATCCTGAAAGCAGGCACTAAACATCTTTAGTATGTCAGACTCTCCAATTCTGGCATCATTTGAAACGGAGAGGCAGGAGCAACTGTTCTCGTTTTCTCCTGTCCTTTTTTTAACCGCTCCAGCTTTGCGCATTACTGGCTGCCTTAAGGGCTTTAGCTCAGCTGGGATTAGTTTCTCTTTTCCTTATCTCGCACGCACATCTTTTTCGTCAATTCGAAAGGCTTGTTCACAGCAATCTATCCTTCACTCGACCGTTGTGCTGAGACTTGGCCCCCCATAGAGCACAAAATCTTGAGTTCAAATCTCTGGCTGAGTTTGAAGGGAAAACAGTAATATATGCGGTAAATGGAAGCTGCATCTCTTTCTGGCATCCTTGACTCAAGAGGTTTAGCCCAAAGGATTCTGGCATGTGTGTCCCCGGCACAGCCGGAGCAGCTTGGAACCCCGGGATCGCCTCACAGGGTGAGGTTGGCTTACCTCTTGAGGGAGGGCAAATTTATTGTGCTTCATGACCTTGTACATGTACTCTGGAGGGAAAAGAGAAAAAGCAGTTTGTGTTGCCTTATCTAGACTCTCTTCCTGCCCCAAAGAGACCCTTAGAAATCGCCTCCCAAACCCCAAAATGTACAGCTTGGCCAGAAAAAAAGAGGGGGGCATTACTGAGTAGGGCAGGGGAACCAAGCGGAGAAACTGGATTCCAAGGGGGACTTTGGGAAGCCCAACCTGGAATCCCGTGGCTTGGAGTTGCATTGGTTCATCTCTGCTCCACCTTTTCCCCAAAGTTGGGAGCCGAGGGGGTTGCAGGATAAAAAGAATGCAAACAACAGCAGCACATTTCAATTTTTAAAATCATACAAAACTTCATGTTTAAAATGTAATTAAGCTGCTGGAATGATTACAAATCTTTTGAAACATATCCATAAAAAAAAGGCAAAAGATACCTTTGTCTACCTGGATTTTGTAATGTCTCCAGAAATGTTTCTGTTGGACATTGTGGACAAGGAATAGTATAGTAAATATGGACCACTGCCTTGCTATATGATACCAGCTGCAAGAATACTGTTTGCACAAACCTGGAAATGGACTGAAGCCATGGCAACAGAAGATTGGATTGTTAAGGTTGCTGAACCATCTCAAATGGCCAAACTAACATGGATTTTAAAGAGCAAGCCAACTGAAGATTTTTTAAAAGATTGGAATCTATTTATGAATACAGATCTGTAATGGTACAATAATATTTTTTCTGTATTTTCCTATATTCTCTCAGTACAGTTTGGTTTGGGGAGGAGGTTGGAGTCCTTTTGTGTTGTAGTAAATTAGTGATTAGTCAATTAGTATGTGGTCTAGTGAATGGTCTCCGTGTCCTTGTCTCTTAAGCAACAGAAAACAGGTTTGCTCCATCTTCCATATGACATCCTTTCAAATATTTAAACATGACTATCATTGTGGGGGCGGGGGGGGAGAATGAATCTGCTCTGAGTTTTAGTGCAAACTTTAAAAGAGCTATCCAGGTTGCTGAACCTATTTGAGAGAAACAGGGGGTCAGCAACCCGAACCGTTTAAAGTCCAGAACAAAACCTGGAGTGGAGTTCCTGCCCCACAGACAAAGGATAGCTCCTTGGATAGTTCCTTGCAAGTTCAGACTAAAACCCAGAGCAGATTCATGGCCCCACTGGCATGGGAGCTACTACCTTCGCCACCAAGCACCCTGCCCCTGCTGTAATTCTGGAGCTCTTACCATCATGTCCCCACGACATGAGGACATTCTCCAAGCCACAGCTGGGCTGGTACATCCCATACTTGGTGCTAAGGAAGCAATCAGAGAGAGTGTCTCAGCACACAATCCTGACTGAAATTGAAACGCGAGTCTTTTTTACATTGAACAGTGGTAGTGGCTTCAGCCTGCTTCAACTGCTATGGATGCATGCTGGGATGTGTTGTTTGGGAAGAGAGTAGAACTCTCTGGCAGAGAATTCTAAATAGCTCATGAAACCACAGATCCCAAGATTCCATAGGATGGAGCCAAGGCAGTTAAAGAGGGATAAAAAATGCTACACTTGTGTAGTGTGAAACTACTCAGCAACGAGAGCTCACAAAGAATGAGCAACTTGGATTCTGTTTACTCTTCTAGAATGTTGTTGTTGTTGATATTGTGTGTCTTAAGTTGTTTTCAGCGGCAACCCTAAGGACTACAGCTCTGGAGAACAGAATTCAAATCCCCACTCAGCCATGGAAAACCACTGGGTGACCTTGGGCATGTCACACCCTCTCAGCCTCAGAGGAAGGCACAGGCAACCCTCCTGAACAAATCTTGCCAGGAAAACCCTGTGATAGCTTTGCTTTAGGGTTGCCATAAATCAGAAACAACTCGAAGGTGCACAACAAAAATGACATATAGTGGAGAAGCAAACATAGAAGATCAAAGTGTGTAGGTGTGACCTTTCTCTCCTCTAAAAGTTATGAGTGCTGCAAGCAGGTTAGCAGCAGAGGAAAATTCATGTCCATCCCTTCTCAACCTTCAAATCTTTCCCAACCTCAAATTGCAAACCACATGCAAAAGGTATCCAGCAAGGTAACTTTTCCATGCCACTGGAAAGTAGTTAATATTTGGCCCTGATGCTAACAAAGACTCCAAAACCTGCTTTCCTGGTGGCAAAGGCCCGATTCCATACACCATCCATAGCAGCAAGATCTTTGGAGGAAAAGTTCCCAGGCTCACATACAGGTTCAAAGACAGAGTAGTCATATAACAGAAAATGTCAGGTGCAAGTTCCTTCCTCCAGAGCTACTGGGAAAGGGCAAGAGAACTGGGGGAATGTGGGCACAAATGGCTGTTGAACTTTAACTCCTTAGTTCTGGATTAAAAAGAGGAGCAACCCACAAAGGATGGAACCCTCATTCAGCTGCTTGATAACCACCGCCAATGGCAAACAAAAATAACCCAAGACAGGGGTGTGAGCGGGAGCTTACTTGTACAAGGGGTTCTTCGTGTCTGGATTGTCATGGAAAGTGGAGTCATGGAAGACGACTGAGCCTTGGACCTGGCAGCCCACCGGAAATGTATCTCCCACCACAGCCCACTAGAGAGAGAGAGAGAGAGAGAGATTAGGAAAAAAATCTTTCATGGGTGGAGCAAACCACCTCTCTAAATTCAGTTCAGCATGATGGAGAGCTCCTTTAAAGGGAGCAATAAATCATTGCTCCAAAATTGGATCAGCACCCCAGAGAGTTCCTTTAACGGGTGGAATGAACCAGTTCTCCAAAGTATATTCAGCACTGTGGAGAGATCCTCTACAGGGTCAAATAAACCAACTCTCCAAAATGGTTTCAGCACTGTGGAGAGATCCTTTAAAGCTGTCCAAAACCTGAAGTGGATTCACTGCTCCCCTGACAAGGGAATACCAGTTGCCGCCTGGCATTAGCCAGGGATTCCTGGGGATGCTAATTGGTTTCATGGCAATTGTGGGGAGGGTGGGTGTTTCTTACTTGAGGTTCACCAACCAGTGCCAAGATTTTCCCCATGTCATGCAGCAGTCCGACTAGGTGGAACCAATCTGTGGCAAGGAGAGAAAAAAGAGTCTGTGTATTTGTGTATATTTTTGAATACTCTAATGGTTAGAATTAGGCACGGGGGGAATTGGGTGGGAGAACATCAGGAGAGAAGATCAGAGAATCTCCAGATATGGCTAAGAATAGAATCCTTCCATAAGCTGGAAACAACTTGAAGACAAACTACAAAGAATGGCATGTCTGCTTTTGGTTGTAGTCTTTGTGGGATAAGGACTTTGGATAGCTCCTTTGCAGTTCAGACTAAAAAGTCAAGAGTGTCTTCACCACACTAATTCAACATGGAAGCCACCATATGCAGCTACTCCAGATGTTTTGGACTTCAACTCCTGGAAGCCCCAATCAGTAGGGCCAATAGTAAGAGCCAATGGGACCTGTAACCCAAAACATCCTTCCGTCTGTCCTAAAAATATCATCTCCTACATCCAAACCAAAAGTGAACGTATTCCCATCACTGGAAGGGAAGAAGTCATGAGTGACTCACAACCCACCTTTGTCTGGGTGTGCTTTCCGGATGCCCTCCGCTGTCTGGTAGGCATGATAGGAGTTGGGGAAATCAACGTCAGGGTCTGACTCGTCCACCACGTGGTCCAGCAGGTCCAGGGCTTCCATTATGGTCATCTGGCGGAGTTTGCAGCCCCCATACTCTTCGTGCTAGGGAGAGGGGACTATGAGGATACTGTTATTGAACAGAGGGGGAGGACGTCCTCCAGGAATAACTCAAAATATGCTGAGATCTGGACCAGATCTTAAAAATAAGAAGGCCCAGACATTTAAGAGACAAAAGTATATGACTGTTGTTGTATGCCTTCAAGTTGTACACTGTGGATATAGTTAGAAGAAGAGCTCCCTCTAAGGGTGAAAGACATCTGTTTGTCATAGCACGTGCTTTTCCTCCTTTGCTGTTTGCATGCTTTGTTTTGTTATTGGTTGTGGGAAGGTAAACACAGGCCACATTTGCACATCTAATTAGTGAAGCCCAGCTCTTTTTGCCTAAGGAAATCTTGTTACGGGAAGGAAAATTGTCTAACTGGATGGAATAGACATTCCTTTTAATGTCTGGTATGATTCAAGCCATACTCCAGTGGTAAGCTTAGCAGGTATAGATTTAGCAAAACTTGGTTGTGAAGTATTTGGGGGTGGGGTCTAATAGAGAACTGCACTTTACATTTTTGCAGGGAGGGGAAGCCCGGAGAATGTATACAATGCAAAGCTGGAGAGAAACTTGCCCAGTTAGTGAGTATAGTCAGTTTTCCATCTTTTCAGAAATACCTCTGCTTCTTCATCTTCATACCCAAGAATAAATAGTTCTTCAAATATCCTTCCCACTGGATGAGAACATAGTGATTTCTGCACAGTTCACCATCTCTATGCATGTTTTGGGAGGTTTTGCAAGGAGATACTTTATATCAAAATAGGTAAGATTTTTTGTGTGCAGAAAATATATTTCCTTCACAGGGAAATGGTGTTTTCTATGCAAAATACACTCTTTCTTCTGCAGCAAGAACATTTACTGCAGAAAATCCCTCAAACCCCCAAATGTGTTTTCACATGAGGAAGAATATGAGGGAAAAATGTGAAGAGTCTTGCAGCAGGCTCTGTCTTCTCAGTGGAGAAAGCAATTTCCCAGCCCAGAATGGATAATTGCAAGAATTATTAGTAGAGGCAATCTCTTCTTCTAGCAAACTCACCTTCTTCCGCACAAACTCTACCGTCTGGTTTGTGTGCATCAGCAGGTAGGTCTTGTACACTCTCTCCATCAGTGGACCATCCTGAAAAGTGGGACCAAAACAGCTCTAAATGTGTACTTGGCCATCAGTCTCACAGCTAAAGGCATCCTGAGCAACGTGTCTTAATGGAGAGAGGGGTAAAGTGGAGCCCTAACTTTGCACCCTCTCTCAATCCTCCAAATTCTGTCCAACCAAAATGCTGGAACGCCTGGAGACCACGAAGCCCTCTGAGGAGTGGCTTAGGGAGCTGGGGACGTTTAGCCTGGAGAAGAGAAGGTTAAGAGGGCACATGATGGCCATGCTTAAATATTTGAAGGGATGCCATATGGAAGATGGGTCAAGCTTGGTTCTTTTTTCCTGTTCCAGAGACTAGGACACGGAACAATGGCTTCAAAGTGCAGGAAAAGAGATTCCGCCTAAACATTAGGAAGAACCTCCGGAGCAGTTCAACCGTGGTGTCCTTTGCTGCCTGGAAGTAGGGTGGAGTCCCCTTCTTTGGAGGTTTTTTACGCAGAAGAGGCTTTTTTACAGCGATCTGTTGGGAATTCTTTGATTGTGGGCCTTTCCACCCTACACTGTTATAGTGCTATTATTCCACTTTCAGCATCCTATGGACTCCTGGGTTTGCAGTTTAGGGAGGGGCATTTAAGATTCTCAACCAGAGAGCTCTCTGGCCTCGGAAAACTACAAACCCCAGAATTCCACAGCATGTTCAAAGTGGAATAATAAGCACTATAACAGTATAGGGCAGAAAAGGCCCTAGAGTTGGAAGAAACAACAAGGGTCGTGCTTTGATGGTGTATGGACTGATGGCCCTTGTGTTCTCTTCCAGCTCTGTGACTCTACGATTCTAAACTGCAGAAGGGAAGGACTGAAATTCAGCCCAGGTTATCTGAAGGACCATATTCTCCTTATAAGACTGCCCAGGTTTTGAGATCCTCAAGGAATGCCCTTCTCACCATTCCACCACCCTCCCAGGGATATTTTGTGGGTAGATGCAGAGAGGGCCTTCTTGGTGGCTGCTCTCAGGTTTGGAAACTCCTTCCCTAGAGTCATTAGGATGCCGGTCTCCTTGTTTTCCTTCCATCAATAAGGAAAAAAATTTGTATTCTGACAGGCCTTGGGGAACTGACTACTTATGGCTAGGGGAATTGTAGGAGCCATGATCAACCAAAAAAAGGAACTTTTCCAAACTGTGTGCTGCAAGAAGATACAGCCCAGGGACCCATTCTCTCCACTGACCTTGAAATTTCGGTAGTCATCCTTCGGCTTCCCATTCTCCGTTGGGATATCTGGCCGGTAGATTTCAGATGGGTCACATCCCTGAGGAAAGAAGCTCTGTGAGAACCAAGATGAGCTGCTCCAGCTCAAAACACTCTTCAGGGGGACAATACAGGGGATATATTGCCCAAAATAATTAGCCAATTACCGCTTAACACAGGCCAACATGGGCCACTTCCTCAGATCCTTTGGGTCCAGAACAAGGGAGATGGGTAAGGTGAGCCTAGCAAAGAGTGAAGGGTGATATCCCACATCCCTCTTTAAACATCTGAAGAGCTTCTGTCATGTGGAAGATGGAGGGAACAAGCATGTCTTCTGCTGACAGGAACCCATGGATTCAAAATTACAACAGAATAGAGTTGGACTCAGTGCTGGTATGAACTATTGGCAAGGGCTGTTTGATGATGCAAATCAACCACCTTGGAAAGTGTGGACTTTCCTTTGCCAGAAGGTATTGAAATGGAAATTGTATGCCTACCTTTCCAGGTTGCTTTGGTGATGGATTGCACTCTTTAAATATCTCAAGGGCTGATACAGAGAGGAGGGGGCAGATTTATTCTCTGATGCCCCAGAGGGAAGGACCAGGTATCAGGATTTTAATCACAAGAGGGTAGATTCAGATTGAACATTAGAAGTAACTTCTTGACAGTAAGAGTCAAGAGACAGCAACAATTGCCTAGAGAGGCAGTGGGGTCTTCCCTGGGTGTCTTTTAAAGGAGGCCAGACAGCTCCCTGCTGAGGATGCTCTAGTTGGAATTCCTGCACTGAGTAGGTGGTTGGACTTGATGGGCCACGGAGTCCCTTCTAAGTCTATGATTCTGTGATTCCAGGATCAATAAATCCTTCTTCTTCTTCTCCATGTGTGTCAGTTTTGCCTCCTGGGACCCTTGTTCATCTCTTCCACTTTCTCTCCCATTGAGTTCTCCTCTTTCTCCCTCCGGAGGGGTTTTGGGCTTGGGTAAGACACTCACCAAGTTCACCACTTTCATCCTCTCAGCTCCAGGCCAGCAAAGGAGTACAAGCAATTCTCTCTCTCTCTTCTTCCCTCTGTGAGGGAAGAGCCTGCTCTGGTCTTTATTTATAGCTCTCAGTCTTGTGCAAGGAGAACCAACACGAACCTGAGCTAACTGGAGCCGAAACTGGGGGCAATAAGTCACCCGTTAACCCAGTCGGGGCCAAACTCCTTTTCCTGAACAAGGCACCTGAGCAAACGATTAATGCCCCAAGCATCTAACGTAACATCCACCCACAAGGATGTGGAAATTTCTCCAGCATCCTTGGAGGACCAAGAAAACAACCATCCACAACCTCCACCCCCCAAAAGTTGGATACAAATGAGGGCCCGCTGCCTCCAATCAACAACACAGGGGTGGATACCTGGTCAACTGTGTCAAAAATCATGGCACACAATGCAGGGTTGCAGGAGTGTGACCACGCCTCTGGGAAACAGAGCATGATGCTGGGCCTGGTCCAAGAGATTTTCTGGTCCTTGACGTTCTAGGACAAGGTGGATTCACTAGGGAAGGAGAGAGGAACCAGAGATACCTGGACTTAGGAAGAACTTCCTGAGGGTAAGAACAGATCGACAGTGGAATCCGCTGCCTCAGTGGAGTGTGGTGGAGTCTCTTCCTTCTTTGGAGGTTCTCGAGCAAAGGCCAAGAGGCTATCTGTTGGGAAAGCTTTGATGGTATATTCCTGCATGGCAGAATGGGGTTGGATTGGATGGCCCTCATGGTCTTTTCCAACTCTAGGATTCTAGGATAGTGGACAGCATTGAGACAGCAGCAGAGTGTGGTGGAATCTCCTCCTTCTTTGTAGGTTTCTAAAGAGATGCTGGATGGTCATCTGTCTTCAAGTTGTTTCTCAGTTATGGTGACCCTAAAGCAAAGCTACTGTAGGCTTTTCTTGGCAAGATTTGCTCAGAAGGGATTTGCCACAATGGCCTTCCTCTAAGGCTGAGAGAATGTGACTTGCACACACAGGCTGACATTTATTTCCTGTGAACGGCTGAAGGAAGATAGAATCTGGCCACAAGGAAGCAAGTTTCTGCAGGCTGCTTTCATGATGTGCAAAGAGTCCTTTTGAGGGAGCTGTGGTTGTTCACAGGAGAAGACATGGGGAGCACCCAGATCATCAGAAATGGAGTAGCAGCTGGTTTGCTTTGATTACAGGAGGAGCAAAAGGAGAGGGTGAAGGAATTATCTGCCATACACAGAGTGGCTGAGCAAACTCTCCAGCTTGGATCGGTGCCTCCTTGGGTGCTCAGTGAAAGTGTTGTGTAACCCTGGCAGTTTCTGTCCTTTACTCAGAGGTCAAAGATGAGGCACAGAGGTTCTGTCAAAGCCCAGTTTTATTGTACAGGCACTCAGGTATTGCTTTGTGATCAGCAACAGCAGCTCAGTGCAACAACACACATGTAGATGTAGACTCCTAGAATCCTGGAGTTGGAAGAGACTCCAAGGGTCATCCAGTCCAACCCCCTTCTGCCATGCAGGAAAACACAATCCAAGCACCCTCAACAGATGGCCATTCAGCCCCTGCTTAAAAACCTCCAAAGAAGGGGACACCACCACACTCCCAGGCAGCAACGCATTCCACTGGCAAACTGCTCTTACCATCAGGAGATTCTTCCGAAGGTTTAAGGTGGAATCTCTTTTCTTGGATTTGAAGCCATTGCTCCATGCCCTAGTCTCCACAGCAGCAGAAGACAACCTTGCTCCACCCTCCATGTGGGATCCCTTCAAGTATTTAAACTTTTAACCTTCTCTTCTCCAGACCAAACATCCCCAGCTTCCTAAGCCACTCCTCAGAGGGCTTAATGGTTTCCAGGCCTTCTGCCATTTCAGTTGCCCTCCTCCAGACACGCTCCAGCTTGTCATTATCCTTCTTGAATTGTGGTGCCCAGACCTGGACGCAGTGCTCCAGGTGAGGCCTCACCAAAGCAGTCACATAGTCTTAATCAAACACTTCCTAGTATTTTCCCCAAACCTCTTTGTCCAATCAGCTTCTTAAGATTCCCTGTCTACCTGGGGATACAGTTTTAGCATCCTAATCTAAGCTCACACCTTCCAACTGAGCCAGTACTGGGAGGGAGACAGCCACCATTATGGAACAAGCAATGTGGATTTTGCCATGGCCATGTTTGGTGGGCAGGGTGTCTTTTTGAGTAGCTGGAAGAAGGATATGTGTGAGTCCAATTGGCCTGTGCCCAAGGCCTCTGTCATGGATGTTAGTTCTGAAGCAGACATTAAGGACTTCAGCCTAACTGGCACATGTTGCAAGGTCTCATTCTGCAAGTAGGACAAGGGGAACAAGCAAGTAGCTTCTTAGAACTGCAGTTAATGGCTTAGCCCAGTTACACTGTAAACCTGAAACCACACTTACAGGAAATTTACTGCTGTTAACTCTGTGTGCTGAAAGCAAGGATGACTCGAAGAATTTAATTGATGTTTATTTGTTGGAGAATATGTAGACTGTAAATGGTTTACTTTAATTCTGTTTTAATATACACTTCACTCACTTGTATGTTTCTCAAAGGCCCTTCCCTAAACTGCAAACCCCAGGATTCCATAGGAGGTTGAAAGTGGAATAATAGTGTTGTAACAGTCTAGTGCGGAAATGGCCAATGTTTTGACACTGGAGGTACTCTTTGGGAGGATTCCAATTACAGGAAAAGAGATTCCACCTGAAACTCAGGAAGAACTTCCTGGTGGTAAGAGCAGTTGGATAGTGGAATCTGCTGCTGCCTCAGTGGTGTGGGGTGGAGTCTCCTCCTCCTTTGGATGTTTTTAAAGAGAGGCTGGGTGGCCATCTGTCCAAGGGCGGGCTTGGACAGTGTCTTCTTGCATGGCATAAGGGGGTTGGACTGGATGGCCCTTGGCTCTCTTCCAGCTCTAGGATTCTGTGATTCAATCGGACTGGAATCACATTCATAGAATCATAGAATCATAGATGTGGAAGAGACCCCAGGGGCCATCGAGTCCAACCCCCTGCTATGCAGGAACATCCATCAAAGCATTCCCTTGGACAGATGGCCACCCAGCCTCTGCTTAAAAACCTCCAAAGAAGGAGGAGACTCCACCACACTCCCAGGCAGCTTCTTCCACTGCCGGACAGCTCTGACCATCAGGAAGTTCTTCCTGAGGTTCAAGTGGAGTCTCCTTTCCTGCAGCTTGAATCCGTTGCTCCTTGTTCTGGAACAGGACAGCCTGTCCAGGGTACAACTGAAATGCCTTTTTCCATTGCAAAATTGTTCAAGACTCTGTCCACAGATGTACAAAGGAAAGGGTAGCAGCACCACAAAATAGTCAAAGAAAATTGTGTCCCACGAGGGCTTTTGATTTAATGGCACACATTCCAGCGGTGTGTGGCTCTTCCATCTTTTCCTGTTCTATCTGCTAATATGTTTGTTCGCTCAGGGCTGTAGATTTTCTAGAAAAAATAAAAGCAGAAAAAGCGGAATGGGAATTTTTTCCAGTGCTCTAAATAATGCTCACCATCTGTTCTTCCCATAGCATTTTCACTGCAGTGATGCCACATGCTAGTCTTCTTGTGTTTTGGCCTGATGGCTTCACTCAAAGTAACCACAAGCACTAGTATGCCCCCCAATGCCCCCCTTGTTACCCCAAAACATAGGTGCCACGAGGGCCAGTGATGCCAGTACCTCTGTGCAAAAGTGGGGAATAACTTAGGGCAAAGAGGAGGCTTATGAGATGGGAGTAACTTAATGAGACCTTTTCTACCAATGTTTAATAGAATCATAGAATCCTAGAGTTGGGAGAGACCCCAGGGATCATCCAGTCCAACCCCCTTCTGTCATGCAGGAACCTACATCAAAGCACTCCTGACAGATGGTCATCCAACCTCTGCTTTAAAACCTCCAGAGAAGGAGACTCCACCACACTGCATTGCGGCAGCAGATTCCACTGCCAGACAGCTCTGACCATCAGGAAGATTTTCCTGAGGTTTAAGTGGAATCTCCTTTCTTTCAGCTTGGAGCCATTGCTCCTTGTCCTAGTCTCTGCAGCAGCAGAAAACAAGTCCGCTCCCTCCTCAACATGACTTCTCTTCAAATATTTGAACATGGCTATCATGTCCCCTCTTAAGCTTCTCTTCTGCAGACTAAACATCCCCAGCTCCCTAAGCCACTCCTCACAGGGCTTCATGGCTTCCAGACCCTTCACCATTTTGGTTGCCCTTCTCTGGACGTGGCTACAGCTTGTCGATATCCTTCTTGAAATGAGATGCCCCAAACTGGACACAGTATTCCAAATGAGGCCTAACCAATGCAGAATAAAGTGGTACCCTTACCTCTTTATGGGAGTTATGTGTTTACGGGCTCATGCAGGAAAAGAAACAGCCAGAGATTCAAAATAAGCTAAAAATGTGTTTTTTATTGGGGGGAATTCACTCATGCATGCACACAAGACACACACAATCAAACATTCACACAAGAGCTGACTGAAGGATGAAGGGAAGAAAAATTGTATGTAGAGAGGCTAAGAGTTTTGGGGTTTATAATTACCAGTCCAGAAGAATAGTGAAGAAGTTGAAATATGGCTTAGGATCAGGATTCAGAGCAACATAGTGGGGTCCAGCATTTCATCTGACTACATCTCAAAACCAAGGGTTTGTATATTTTATTTCTCTCCCTGAAGGGGTGTGAGTTAATTGCTCTCCCAGACTAGTGGGCAATGGGAGTTGCAGCACAGACAATGGGGTGTGTAATGGACTGATTGTTTCAATGTCTTGGTTGAGTGCAGGTTTCTGGGCCAGGCTGCGGTAGGATATGCACACAGGAGGGGTCCTGGCCACTGTATCTGGGCACCTTATTGTTTTCTGAGGTTGGCAGTTGATAAGATTAGCTCAGAGCCATTAAATCAGGCTTTCTTGGCTAATTCTTATCACTTGGCCACGTTGAGGTCACCTCTGACCTATTTTCAGCCAGTGTCCCTTTCTTCCACATGGCCTTTCCAACCATAAGGGTACATAATTTATATTTTATGCCAACACATCTGCCAATTAATATAGTTTGCCAGTTAGACCATATCAAAGCATGGAGGTGTACGACCTGGTAACACCCTTACCTATACCCCCACAGACAGCTATGGATAAATAAAAATACAAACTTATACAGGGGTCCCCCTGCTTTTCAGTGACCTTTTTTTTTTTTTTTTTGGACATTCTGCTCTTCTGATGGTTGCAAATTATAGACATGAACTGTTTTTTCAATGCAGGGTCCACTTTTTCATCAGTTCTTCTCCTCTTGCCCTTTTCCTGTAGGGAACATGAGGGAATTATGGAGGCTTGCTTGGTGAGCCCCCATAATTCCCTCCTGTTCTCTTCAGGAAGAAAGCAAGAGGTGAAGAACGGATGAAAGGCTGAGTTCTGCTTTTCAACCAGTTCCACTTTCTGACTGGGCTCTGGTCCTTAACCTGTCAGATATGGGAGGGATGCTGGTGTGGCATGAAAAATTTTCCATGGGAAAATATAACTTCAGAAAAATTTTCATCCCCACATCTCTGCCTGCTGCAGATGCCCCCGGGTGGGCTGATGCCCACCTCTTTTCTCCTTCTGCTGCATCTGAAAAGAGCCTTTAGCCTTGGCTGTCTGTGCTGTCAGGAATGGAAAACATCAAGGAACTAAGAAAGCACCATTCAAATGAGCCATTTGCCTCCGTGGATAGGGAAAAAAACCAAGCCAACACCCAGAGTCTTGGATTTCTGTTGTTTTAATTGCAAAATGTACAAAGAGTACAAAGAGTGCTAAATAAGCCAAAGCCTTGCATATCTGTGATTCCGTCCCAGTGCACAAGTGCCCTGAAGGTCCATCAGGGAAAGGGAGGCAGCCAACATCCTCCATCTTTCAGCACAATGGCAGAAGGAGAGGAGAAAGAGAGACCCGGGTGGATGCAAGGCATCTAGTCCTGCTGAACATTTCAGCCTCTTTGGGAGAATGAAATCTCTGCTCCTCCTGTGGGTTCAGCTGTGGGAACTGGACCCCACTGACTATGAGCTCTCATACTCGCAACTCTCATACCCAAACCTGGCCCATACTTCTATTCATCCCACGCTGAGTATGGTGGGATCCGTACTGAGTAGAGTTGTCAGGTCTTCAGGCCTGGCCCTGAGTCTCTAATTTCCATGGGCCGTGCCCTGGCAGGAGAAGAGGGCATAGATTCTCCAGGGTTTTATTTTGTTTTCTTTTCTTTTTTGGTGACGCTCTAGTCAAGAGAAAAGGGCTGGGTGCAAATCTCCAGCTAGTAAGACACCAGCTTGCTACAATTTCCAAGGGTTGATTGATTAGCTGGTACACCACGCAAAGACTCTGCAGGGACTCTATGGCCATTTCCGCACAACACTCTTATAGCGCTATGATTCCACTTTCAACATCCTATGAAATCCTGGGGTTTGCAGTTTAGGGAGGGGCTGGCCAGCACCTCCTGGAACTGCAAACCCCAGGATTCCATAGGAGGTTGAAAGTAGAATCATTGCGCTATAACACTCTAGTGCGGAAGGACAATACTTACTGCAGCCCAGCATAGACGAGAAAGAGAGAGCCCATAAAGCTGAGAACATTTATATAGGGAAGACTCATTAATCGGGCAAACAGCTGGGGGAGGCTGCTGGCCGAAAAATTCCAGAGGCAGGGCAGGGAGAAGTCCATTGCAGAACACAGCCATGTCTGGTGGAAGCAACATGTTCTTCTTTTGATCCTTGGCTCTTGTTCTGGAAAAACCTTGACCCTCGCTTTGTGTGCTGACTACACTGCTAGATGCTCCCTTGAACTGGCACTCTGGATTTATTGCTGACCTGGACTGCTCGAACAAAAATGGTAATGGACTGATAACTTTCTGTAAACCTTGTCTGTGGCTGCTACTATAGACTCTGTTTGAGGACTGGGAATTCAGGCTGGCTTTCTAAACAGGACAGTGTGTTTGATGACAAGTTGTGAGCCACTGTGGTTGGTAATTAATGCCTTATACTTAATGAGATCCCCAAGGGCTGTCCCTTGGTCTCAGGTTTTCCTGGAAAGCTCAGGTACTGGAACAGTCTGAATTGGCCAGTCTAACACTGAGTTGGTCTGGAGCCACATTCATATCAATTATTTATTTTATGTCACCATTTTTCCCTGCCTGGGAACTCAAGGTGACTTACAAAGTTCAAAGAGGTACAAAGAAAATACTGAGTAGGACTAGACCCATACTGAATAGGGCTGGAGCCATATACTTAGACTGTACCCATGTGCAGCACACACTGAGCAGTGCTAGGGCTATGCTAAGTGGTCATTTATGATATAGTACGGCTGCAGCTATGCTCCTAGTCAGCCCATACTGGATAAGGCTGGGCCAGTAACAAGTAGGGTTGGAGCCAGGCCCATATTCAGCCTGAACCATACTCATATTGAGTAGGACTGGACACAGACTGAGAAGCAATGCAGCCATACCCCTGTTCAGCCCATTCTGAACTTGGCTGCAGACACACCCATGCTCAGCCCATGTCCATATTGAGTGGGGCTCAATCCTGATATTTTTATCCTTGGGATAGGAAATTCAATATGGCACCCTTTTTTATTAATTAACAGTAGTCCACCTGTCTCCTAAGAAATCCTCCAACTCAAGCCTTCTTGAAATACATTGCTTGCTGCTGAGGTACAGTGCCCTTTCTTTTTGGTGTGGGCACGCACAAGGGAACACCCTGATGGATTGGGCCCCATGATTCCAATCTCTCCAGCCCAGAATCTCTGCTGCAAGGTGGTTAAACTGGATCCCACAACCCAAGGTCTTACGCTCACCATTTGTGCAACGGTGAGCTTCCCATGCACCCAGCCAAAAAGAGGGGCTCTGCGTATGTAGAAGGACCGCTTCCACTAAGGAACGCACCAGCACCACCCGAGGAATCAGAATGGCTTGTGCCATTCTTTTCACGGTAGCATCCCAACAAGTTGCTGTCCCCATTTTCCCACTAGGCACCTACCCAGGCATTCCACATTTTTCACATCAGGCAGTCCTTGCCTGATGGTTTCAACCAGCAAGCAAGCAAGGAGAACATGCACAGATGTGCAGTTCCTTTGCATATTCTGCTCCATGCAGAGGTGCCACTGGGTACAGAGTACCCAGAGCATGGGACACCTGGGGTCTTCTGGGAGCTGTCACCCTAAAAGGGAACTTGTCCCATGCTCAGAGAGTCACCTCTCAAACAAACTCTAGTAAATAATAATCTGATTTACTTGAACTAGAGAAAGGGAGACCTATGGCTAGAAATGCCACCAATGATCTCCAAGAGGTTCTTAATGTCTTCCCAAAGAAATCTAAAAGCTGTTCTACGTCTCAGAAATCCTAGCATATACAGCATGTGCAAATTTCATAGGACTGGGATGTGCCTATCAGAATAAAAATGGGCCAGTTTGACCCCCAAGTCAAGGGCAGTCCAGATCTCAGGGAGGCAGCGGCTTGTGCAAACTGCTTGGTTGTGCAAATATTGTGGATTTGGCTCTGCCTGCAATTGCTCCTGGCTCTCCCTTGGTGTTCCTGCTTCTCCACTGGTACCCCCCCCCCACACCGCGATGCTCTCTCTTGCTTCCACGTGCCAACCGTTGCATCTCACGCCCACCATCCTCAGCCGGGTCCGCTCCTAGATGCTGCTGCGCCGGCGATTGTTGATCATGGTCACGATGTGGTCCAAGTCCAAACTCTTCATCATCACCTCCATGAATTCGTCATCTTTCCGGGCGCCTTCCACAAACTCCTCCAGCGAGAGCTCACCTGTGGCAGACAGGAAGGAAGAGAAAGAGGGGCAGGTTGAGCAAAAGGGAGGGAGCACCCCTTGTTTGACAGTTTCATCCTATGGCACCCAGAGGGCTGCACTTTACAGTTCTCTGCTGGAGAGCGTGTGTGCCTCACCAAACTACAAAGGTGGGAGGAGGAGAGAAACCAGGACATTTTAAAAGCAGTTGGGAAAGTTGGATAGCAGAGGTTTAACTGAGACTGCCTCTACCATATAGGGCACTTTCAGATCCTTCAGTGGGCCACAGCGGTGGGGTTGACAGCAACTGGCAGAGAAGTATTTAAGTCTTTTATTCCAAGCCTCTAGTCAAGTCTCAAGTCTCTACATTCAAGTCTCAAACTTTGTCTCAAGTCCTTAAAGATACTTTCAAGCTAAGTGTCAAGTCTGTGAACCAACCTCAACAGAAAAAGAGGTGGTGGTGGGTATATGGTGGGCGGTCAATGGATTACAAGGGTCTGCACCTTGGAAGTAGGGAATAAGGTCCTCTTGACCCCCCATTACTGAAGTTACAAAAGCTTTAGAAGGATGGATCCTTCCTCCTTAGGCTTGTTGCCTTACACATTTGCTGTCCCCTCTGAGAATCACACTCTACACTCGGGGAGTGAGTCTTGCCTGCAGCTATTGTGGAAGGCTTTAGAAGGCTCCTCCGAAATGCAAAGGGGACAGGCTGCCGAGCAGACCTCAACCCCACCTCAGGCCCCACTGCCTAATGCATTTGCTGCTCCCCTCTGAGAAATGCATTCATGCCTTGGGCTTGATGTGGATTGCCACAGGACTAATAGGCAAAAACAGATGGAAGCATTATCCAAAGTCATAAAGTTTCTGGATGATACGTTGTGTTACTGAACCAAAGGCAGCAAGTCAATCACTAAAAATATACAGGTCTCAAGCTGAGTCGAGTCAATGCATCATTTATTCCTGAGTCAAGTCCAAGTTGAGTCACTGTGGAAACTTGGTTGTGACTTGGTTCTGAGTCAGCTGACTTGAGTCTACATCACTGGCACCTGGATGAAACTTTTGGGAGACCAGAAGTCACTCTGCGTCACTTTTGGAAGCAATTATGGGCTGTTTTTTGGGCAGTGGTCATTTTTGGAGCATGACCCAAGTTCCCCAGAAGGTATTTGTGGATACAAAAATGTGACTTCTTTAGCTGATATTTTCTTTTTTCTTTTTAAATGGGCGTCCAGGGGTGGGGAGTGGGGGAAAGGACTGTACAGAATCTCAAAAGGCTTACACGTAGCCTGCAGGCCACATGATGCCCACCCATGCAATAATGTGTTATGTGTGGGAATGGTTGACATTCTGGACACAGGGTTTCTCTTCCTCCATTGAATCTGAACTACATGGAAATGCTGGACAGGGTGAGAAGTGATGGAGGCTCATGCAAAAGAAAGCGTCCATGCATGAATTTGTGTGTTTGTGTTGGGGGGAGTGTATGTGGGGTGCTCCGGGGTCTCACCATCTCCGTTAACATCAATCCGGTCAAAGACACGGTTGGTGAATTCCTCTGCACTCGTCTCATGATTGCAGCCATTGATGGCACGAATTGCCTGCAACAGAAGATTTTTCCGCATATTTATTTGGATTAGTAATAACCCAACTTTCCCGCAAGGAGCTGAAACAAGCTTATGAAAAAATAATCACGAGCATCAGCTGTAAAAGCAAGCAAGGATAAAATCTAGAAATAAACTTAGAATGGCAGTATCTCCACAGCCACTGGGGGCTCCATGTCAGCAGGGTGGTGAATCCACTCCTTGTTTTAGGCCATTTCCGCACTAGACCGTCATAGTGCTATTATTCCACTTTCAACATCCTATGGAATCCTGGGGTTTGCCTCAAAGGCCCCTCCCTAAACTGCAAATCCCAGGGTTCCACGGGATGTTGAAAGTGGAATAATAGCACTATAACCGTTTAGTGTGGAAATGGCCACAGATAAAAAGAAAGAAAGGGGGTAAATAGGGTAGAATGAATATGAGAAATAAACTGTTTGAGAGACAACTGATTTTAAAAAGATTGTTAACATTTTATGGTTCTTTTTTTTTAATATTAGAGGGAAGAGAGGTAGATTAAAGGTAAGAGATGTAGTAGTTCATTAATACAGAGAAACTATTATTGATATACTAATATAGGGCTTAAGTAAAGATGACTAGTACTGAGTGTATTATTTGCTGGAGATCCGTATATATATTTATGTTTTAGTATAGTGTACTTTGGTCTTGATTTTGTGTGTAATATTTTTTAATGTTTGTTCCTATGTTGCTTTGGGGTTTTTTGTGTTCTATGTTGTTTTTTTACAAAAGGACGAGTATTCGCGATGTCAACATCACAGAGGGTTTTGTCTATCAGGGGCTGAAACAGCTGTGCCGAAAGTCTCTCTCTTCCCTCCACGGAGATGCCTCTGACCCCTTTGGTGACCAGGGTTGCTTTCCGTGGTGTTACGGAGCATGACCAAAAACGTCTGGTGCAGACTCAGCTCTTCCAGCTGCAACAACAACTCCTTCCAGCCTCAAGAGTGTGAGGAAAACACAGCAGCACGTGCCGTGGCCTTCCTCCCCTGAAACATGAGAGAAGAAAGGAAAAAGGTCTGAGAGCCCCAGTGGGTGCCTTGGGATGGAATTTGGAAGCTCTGTTTGCTCCTGGCTCTTGAAGGCCCTGACTGTTGGTTGCAGCGAGAAATACACTGACTGCAAGCCAAAGCACGGTGCCTTCACGTGAAAGGTGTAGTGCAGGGGTGGGCAACCTCAAGGAGTGGTGCCTTTTAAATAGATTGAGCCTTCCTTGCATTGTATAACACTGTTCTGTAGGCCAGAAAAGCAACATTTTTGGAAATCTGGCTGACATTCCATATTACGGTTATGGTTTCATAACCTAGAGTTACGGATTTGTAATTGGTCCCTATTTAGGAAGACTATATAAATGTCCCTCCAAGCCCATCTTAACAGCCAACAGCTGCCCTGGGCAAGGGAGGTCTGTTCAGCTGCTAATTAAGGGGTGAGGAGGAGGAGGATGTTTCCAGCCCCTTTCCACCACCAAGGAAGGCTGTGACAATCGGAAGCAGGATCCCTGTTGCAATTCCTGTTTAGTGGCATTAAACAGGGCATCTTATCTTTATTAGGTCTTGTAGCGGGGAATGGACTACAGGAGCACACTTTCCTTTTAGCACCTGGCTTATACAGTCCTCATAGCTACTAGGATTGGGGATGATGGGCCTGCAATTCAGTCTCCTTTGTTTGGATCAGATGCATAGAACCTTTTTTGAGGGGTCCATCTTCCACCAGCCTTGCGCTGGAGAAGGGGTCCACTTCTGGCCTGCTGCTCTCCCTGCCCACTTTCCACCTGCCGGGCAAGATGCCGTTTGGCAGCAGGCGGTGTTTTCAGAACAGTTCAGTGATTTCTTTGCCAATCAGCTGAAGTTGGAGGGGGCTGAACCGGAAGTCCAAGAGGTTAGAGGCAACTCAAAGTCATCCCAGTGGCCAGCTGGAACGCAAGCAAAATTGCAGTCTGAGAAAGGGGATGTTAGGACGTGATCTGGTTTCATGACCTAAACTGTGGACGTCGCAGTCCCTTTTGGATATATCGCAACTTCTCCCAATCCCTGAGCCCGCTTTCAGAGAAACTCCCTGACTGTGAGGACAGTTTGGCAATGGAAGTGGTGGGGGTCTCTTTCTCCAGATGTTGTCAGAAAGAAGCTAGACAGCTACCTGCTATGGATGCTCTAGCTGGTGACCCTGCAATGAACAGGGGGTTGGCTTTGATGGTCTGTGGGACCCCTTCCAACACCATAATTCTCTGGCCAGTCACCTTGTGGGGGATTCTGGGAACTGTAGTCCAAAGAGGAAAGCTTATCCTATAGAAGCAATGTTATGTCACTTTCTGGTGCTGAACAAATTCTTGGGGAGGTCTGGGACGGAAAACCTCCCCAAGTGATTGACCCCTCTGCCTACTATTCTTTCTGCCCAATTTGTACCCATCCGGCCAGGATGCCTCTTGCCATCGGAGAAGGTTGGTGGCACTATTGATCAGGAATTTCTTCTGTCCAGCAGAGATGGAGGGTGTTGAATTGGACATTCAGAGCATTAAGGTCAGTTTGATATTCATATACCAGGGAGGTGTGTCAGTTTTTGGTATCAAAGAAACTCTTTTTGCTGGGGGGGTGGGGAGAATTTCCTTCCCTTAGTCACTCTGGGAAAAATTAGAAGACCATGCTGGTGAATCAAGGACCCAAATTTATTGAAAGAAATCCATTTCTCTCCCAGGCTCTGACAGCCCTGAATCTGAACTGGGGAGGGGGGCTGAGCTCAGTACCAAGGACTCTCAAACAGAAGTTACCAGTTCATCTTACGTGTGTGCTGGAGTAACTTTCCATCCAAATAACATTCCTGACCAGATGCCTCCAATAGCTTTCTAAGCCTTCCACATATTTCTTCCAGACTCCATGGTAATGGAAGGCCTTTAACTCTTATGTGCTGGAAGGAAGAGACCTGCTGGATATCCCTCTAGCTACATCAGCTTATTCTTCCTGGGGGAAAGTGTAAGGCCCCGCTTTGGGAGTCCCTGATATTAGTATGGTTTGGATGGACACCATACCTAATTGGCACGATATTGGATTGGCAACTGTATTAATTGGCTCTGATATCAAAATCAGACCTGAAAGGTGATGGAGAGATCAAATCGAGAGAGGGAAGGAATTTGATGTGAGAAGGATGGGTCAACTTGAAACTTCCTCCAGGTAAGACTGAGTCATTTGTCAGACAAATACATACCATTCCTGGGGATAATAGGTTTACATAGAAGCTGGAATTTTCCAGGGAATCCAACTATGAGGAGCCTACCAGGCCACTGATCGACAGGTATCCATCCCTTGTACACCTGGATTCCTCCCTCTTCCCTCACAGCACCCACAATAGATAGCTATTACAACACCCATCATGTCTTTGTCAGTCAAGGACTAAGCCCATCAACAGGCAAAAGACCCATTGTCCACAACAGGTTCCCTTTGTCTTGCATCTGGAACCTTCACAGCCACAAGCCATTTTCAGGGTACAAATACCCCTGATTCCAGGATGCCCAGGGCGGTCTCTCGAAGGTCTACCTGTCCCTCTGGCTCCTGAATGAGAACTGTCCTTAGGTCCTGCCTAAGCCAAAACACCTGTCTGCTCTTCCCTGCTCTTCTGGACTGGTCATGATACACCCCCCCAAAGCCCCCGGCCTCTCTCTCCATAATTTCCCCCCTCCCTTTTCCTTCAGGTAGCGCTTGTGTGAATGTTCGATTGTTTGTATTTTGTGTGCATGCATGGGTGAATTCCCCTCAATAAAGCACATTTTTAGCTTACTTTTTAATCTTTGCCTGGTTCTTTTCCTGTGTGTGTCTGTAAACATTGGTAGGAAAGGTCTTGCTAAGTTGCCCTCCCCACCTCGCAAGCCTGGTCTTTGAACTAATTAATTCCCCACTTTTGCCAGGAGGCACTGGCATCATGGGGTGGCCCTTGTGGCACCCACATTTTGGGGTAACAAAAGTCCCAAGGCATGCATTTCTAAAGCCCTGCTAGCAGGTTCCTAAATTAACCAAAGGTAAGCCATATTAGTGCCTCCTCCTCCTCCTTCTCAAGCTGGCACTTGGCTGCATACGCCAGCTTCAAGAATATCCGGTTCTAGCCGAGAATAAACGCCTACCCTGACAAGGAGGGCCAATCCCACTGTCTTATTCAGACAGCCCTCATTTGGTACCGTACTGTGGCCAGACGCTGCCTTGGTCTGGCTAGCTGTTCTTTTAATTCTGTAAGCGGCTTTGCGCATTCCAAGGACGGGAAAGCAGGACAGAAATAATAAATCTAATCTAATGTAATCTGATCTAATCTACAGAATCAGGTGCAATTTCCCACAGCCCGGGGCAGAGGGGAGCGTGTTCTGATTTTTATCTCAGGAAGTCCTCAACTGTGACAACTGTGCAGATTGGGGTTCCGGGGCTGAATTCCAAAAAATCTGGTGGACCAAAGGTTGACCACCATAGCACTAACGAAGGACGAAGTTTCTCAGATGAAGAAGTCTGCTAACTCAAGGGCCCATCTTTTATTTTTATTTTAAACATGCATGCCCCAAAAAGCCCAGGGGGAGGGCTCGTAAACTGAGACTTGAACCACGCAAGGTCGAAGCACTCTTAGAAGGTACCACTTTATCCTGATTTGGTCAGACCCCTTCTGGAATACTGGGTCCAGTTCTGGACAGCACAGCTGGAATATGTCCAGAGGAAGGTGCCCAGGATGGGAAAAGGCCTGAAAACCATGAAGTCCTATGAAGGACAGTTTAGGAAGCTGGGGATGTTTAGCCTGGAGAAGAGACATTTAAGAGGGGACACGAGAGCCATGTTTAAATATCTGAAGGGATGTCATATGGAAGATGGAGCAAGCTTATTTTCTGTCACTCCAGAGACTAGGACAAGGAGCAAAGGCTTCAAATTTCAGGGAAAGAGATTCCACCTCTACATTAGGAAGAACTTCTTGATGGTGAAAGCAGTTGGACAGCGGAATGTGTCACTGCCTCAGTGGGGCGTGGTGGAGTCTCCTTCTTTTTTGGAAGTTTTTAAATGGAAGCTGGATGGCCATCTGCCAAAGGGAGGGCTTTGGTTGTGTCTTCCTTCATAGATTTGTTCAAAAGGGGGTTGCCCTTTGGAGAGAGTGTGACTTGCCCAAGGCCACTGAATGGGTTTCTATGGCTAAGCACATAATTAGTAAAAGAAAAAAAATACAGGATAGCACACCACTTCACATATTGGAATGCTACCTAGATTTGAATCTCAAAGGTCTGTCTGGATTAAAGGGTCTTCCCTGCTTGTGGAAAGAGATCAGGGAGGGGGCCAATTGGGCCTCTTGTGGAAGGGAGCCCCACAGCCTGGGAGTAGCCACGGAGAAGGCTCTGTCTTCCGTGAACGTGGTGGGACTAAGGCCGTTTCCGCACTAGGCTGTTATAGTGCCATCACTCCACTTTCAACATCCTGTGGGATCCTGGGGTTTGCAGTTTGGGGAGGGGCCTCAAAGGAGAAAGGCCTCAAAGGTCCCTCTCTGAACTGCAAGCCCCAGGATTCCATAGGAGGTTGAAAGTGGAATAATAGGCTATTTCCACACTAGGCTGTTATAGCGCCAAGAGATCTCCCTCCCTTGGCGATCTTAAAACTCAACCTGGCCCGTATAAGGAGATACGAGTCCAGCTGGTCCACACAGGCCAGGAATATCGTTAATAGGGTCTGGCCAATGCCATCTTAGGCCATTTCCGCACTACACTCTTATGGCACGATTATTCCACTTTCAACCTCCTATGGAATCCTGGGGTTTGCAGTTTCGGGAGGGGCTATAAGAGTGTAGTGCGGAAATGGGCTTAGTCCAGGTCTCACGATCTACATTGGGTTCAGTTCCATTTCCAGGCCCAGTTTGCAGCGCTGGCATTAAAACCCGTGCCTGTCCTTTCTTGATCTTGCACTCCTCCTTCCAACCACCGTGTTTTATCTTGTTTTCATTCTTCTGCATTTCCAGCTTCTATAGGGTTTTTACATTAACTTTTATTGCAGCCAGAAATCTGCCGGCAGCTTGCGTTGGGATAAAGGCCATTATGTAAGCGGCTGCGCTTTGCAGCGTCTTGCGTAAGGCTGGCTCTCCAGATGACGTAACTCTTGCACAACAGGTATGTGTGAAGCATTGCACAATCAGGCACACAATGTTAGCACAAGCCCACCAGGGATAGGAACTAAGTAATTAACATCAGTTAAGTTTTGTTGTTATTGTTATAGTGTGCCTTCAAGCTGTTTCTGATTTAGGACAACCTGAAGGCAAACCTATCACTGGGTTTTCTTGGCAAGATTTGTTCAGAGGTGATTTGCTGCCACATTCCTCTGAGGCTGAGAGAGTGTGATCCAAGATGGGTTTCTGTGACTGAGCAAGAATTTGAACTCTGGACTCCTGGAGTCCTAGTCCAGTACTCAAGCCACAGTGTTGTGCTGGCTCCGGTATCGTGACCCTTTCCCAAGATTTGCCACGGTCTCCTCTAAGGCTGAGAGAGCGTGACTTGCCTGTGGTTACCCAGGGGGCTTCCAGGACTGAGCAGGGATTCAAAAGCTGATCCCCCATATTCCTAGTCCAACACTCAAACCACTATACTACACTGCCTCCCATGCTTTGTGTGTTAAGGTTGACTCTGACCTCCGGTGATTCTGTCCTAGTGTTTTCTTGGCAAGATTTATTCTAAGAAGGGTCGCCACCGCCTTCCTCTGAGGCTGAGAGAGTGCGAGTAGCCCAAGGTCACCCACTGTGTTTTTGTGACTGAGTGGGGATTCGAACCCAGGTCTGCCAGATTTCTTATTGACACACCAGCAGTCATCAATTATGTTTAGAAATTCTCTAACAAAAAGAGCAGACTTTTAATCTATTTCATTAAACTTAATTGACTGACCTAAGATGAGATTTCAGCATTAACTTAATTCCAGAGCTAAGTTGTTAACTGAGTTACTAATTGATTAAATGAGAAAATACACTAAAGAACTAAGAACTTTTATGTTTCTTATATTACCCAAAGACTTTTTCTCTTATACATGTATTTATTTAACAAAATTATTTATACTCCAGCCTATATTTAAAGATCTCAGGGCAGCTGAGATCTTGTATTTTGGCAAAACTTCTTGTTCTTTATTTGTCCCTCAAGGCTGGGGAAACTATGGTGTTTCAGGCCATTTCTGCACTAGACAGTTATAGCGTTATCATTCCACTTTCAACATCCTATGGAGTCCTGGGGTTTGCAGTTTAGGGAGGGGCCTCAAAGTTATTTTCCCCTCATTTAATGTAAATCTCAACTAGAATTAATTTTTTTGCTTCAAAGCCATTAACTTTTTCTGCTAACTTTCCTATGGCCATTTCTGCACTAGACTGTTATAGCGTTATTATTCCACTTTCAACATCCTATGGAATCCTGGGGTTTGCAGTTTCGGGAAGGGCCAGAAACCGCAAACCCCAGGATTCCATAGGATGTTGCAAGTGGAATCATTGCGCTATAACAGTCTAGTGCAGAAATGGCCTATATCTCAGCACGACTCCAGAACTCCTACACTGGTGTGAATTTACACGGCACAACTTTTAGAAAGAATGTTGGCCAAGGTTGTTTTTTAATCTATCTATCTATCTATCTATCTATCTATCTATCTATCTATCTATCTATCTATCTAGTGTCTGTGTCTGTGTCTGTGTGTCTGTGTGTCTATCCGTCTGCATGGTTTTAAGCTATATTTTGTAACCTGTGCAGACAGCTTTATCTAGTGGGTACTATAGAAAGGTAATAAATATGTAAACTTCAGAGCAAAACAGAAGGTTAAAAACAGCAAGCAGGAACCAGTGAAGTTCTAAGCTGATGCACTTTCCAGGTGTCCTTCCACACCCCATGATGGTAGGACTACGATTCCACTTTAACTGCCCTGGCTGCATCATAGGGAACCCTGGGGTTTGAGGCCCTAGAGCTCTCTGGCAGATAATTCCAAATCCTCCTCCCTAACCTGCAAATCCCAGAATTTCCTTGGAGCTTCTTCCAACTCAGTTCATTCTATGATCACATGGAAGGTTCAGAAATCTTGTTTTCTGCTGCTCTAGAGGGCAGAACCCTCGTCAACAGATTCAGATAACAGAAAGTAGAGTCTGACTATATAGTAGAATGAACTTCATCACGACAAGAGCTATCCCACAGTGAAACAGAATACCGTGTTTTCCGCTGCACCAGAAACTAGAACGCTATGGTGTAGTGGTTTCAAACTTTTGGAAAAGAGATTCCACCTAAACATCAGGAAGAACTTTCTGGAGGTAAGAGGCCTTCCACAGTGGAATATGCAGCTGCCTCCATGGAGTGTGGTGAAGTCTTCTTCTTTGCAGGTTTTTAGACAGAGCTGGAGGACCATCTGTCCAAGGGGGTGCTTTGATGGAGTCTTCCTGCACGGCAGAATGCGGGTTGGACTGGGTGGCCCTTGGGGGTCTCTTCCAGCTCTGTGATTCTATCCTTCTATGATTCTACACCTACGAAGCTGCTGGTCTCTCCTTCATTGGAGGTTTTTAAGCAGAGGCTCGATGGCCACCTCTTGGTGGTGATTAAGGTGGGGATTTCCTGCACCAGCTGGGGGTTGGACTAGATGGCCATTGAGGGACCCACTATGATTTTACAGCCAAGGAGACAGAGCTGCCTCAGATCAAGAGATTTGTGTGGGAAGGCAAGTTCAGGAACAGATGACCTGTTGGGTTACAAGGTCCAAGACAAGGGGTAAGATATTAACAGGATGGAAAGCAAAGTCAGGAGCAGAGCTTTCCAAGGAAGTTGCTTCCGTTTGTTGAGCTGCCAACAGTGTCAGGAATCAAAAGGGCCTGACAGGAATAAAACTGAATAGGATCAGGCTCCGAAAGGGAAGGCTAGGGACACAGAGGTTATTTTCTCTATTAAAAATAAAATTTCAGCCTGGAAAAGAAAGGGTATCTCAAATCTCTATACTTGGATGGACATTCTGTCAAAATCCACAGGATTTTTTAAACCCCCACCCATGGTTGAGTTGCTGCATCTACATACTGTCTGTTTGTCCAGATTAATTCTCTGTCATCCTGCTTTTAGGACTGCTTTTTAAAATGCCCTGGTTTCTCTCTCCTCCTCCTCCTCCTCTGTCCTCAAGTTACTTCAATTGCTGCAAATTGTGTTCAAAGTGGAAAAGAAGCTTGCTGTTGATTAACTCAATTAAGGATGGGAGGAGAAGGCAGAGTCTTGCCCTTCCCAGGAGGTTTAGGCAAAAGCAAACTGCTGCAGCCTCTCTCAGCTTGTGTGTTCTTTCTCATTAAGAACTTTTGCCATTTTGACCACACTCTGATGTTGCTTTGTCCCATGCATCCCACTTTTCATCTATGGAAATGTTGGAGGGCATGTATCATAGAATCATAGAAATGTAGAGTTGGAAGAGACCCCAGGGGCCATCCAGTCCAACCCCCTGCCATGCGGCAACACCCTCAAAGCACTCCCTTGGACGGATGGCAATCCAGCCCCTGCTTAAAAACCTCCAAAGAAGGAGGAGACTCCACCACACTCCTTTGGGGCAGCCTATTCTTTCCTGCAGCTTGAATCCATTGCTCCTCATCCTGGTCTCTGAAGCAGCAGAAAACAAGCCCTCTCCCTCCTCTACATGGCATCCCTTCAAAGATTTAAACAGGGCTCTCATGTCCCCTCTTCACCTTCTCTTCTGCAGACTAAACATCCCCAGCTCTCTAAGTCTATCCTCGTAGGGCTTCATGGCTTCCAGGCCCCTCACCATTTTGGTTGCCTTCCTCTGGCCTTGCTCCAGCTTGACCATGTCCTTCTTGAATTGGGGAGCCCAGAACTGGACACAGGATTCAAGATGAGGCCTAACCAATGCAGAGCAGAGTGGTACCAGTACCTCCCTTGATCTAGACACCATATCTACGCTGAAAGACCTCTCCTTTTCTTCCCTCACTTTTACCGAGAGCTTCCATATGGTTGTGAAGTGCAGGTGTGTAAAGAATATTTGTTGTTATTTGTTTTCTGGCTGAAAAGTGGGTATCCTGATGCTCAGGATCTCACTTGAGAAGAATAATGGAGTAGAGAGGATTTTGCCCAGTATTTGCACTTTCTGATGTGTTCTGGGAAACTATTCTTTGCAAAAGTATGTGTGGTCTTTTTGTGTGACAACTGTAGGATTTTGCACACACACACAGAAGCACTCTTTCCAGAGAGTCACGTGCAAGAGTGTTGTTTTCCATGCAAAAACCAGCAACCTTGCATCACAGAAATCTTTTGCAAAAAAAAAATAAAAAATAAAAAAATCCTGCAGTCTTGAAAACACGCGCACAGACAAAATAATAGCCACATGTTTTTGTTGTACAGGATTTTTGTTTTCTGTGCAAGGTTTTTGTGGTGCAAGAGAACTGTATTTTTTGTGGTGGGGGGAGAGGTCAAGCATCAGAGAAACATTCAGCTATTTTCCTAGATCTGGATGTGAATCATGAGATCTCCCTCTGGGATCCCCTGAGATCATGGGGGAGTCCTGTTGCTTCATGGGCAGCCAGAGGAGTGGAAATTAAAGAGCAAAGTCAGGGTTGCAGCTGCCTTAGCTAAAAGGTGGATTCTATGAGGGAAGGGGTGCGGTAGACCCTCCAGATGAAACTTCACAGTACAGATATCCCCTCCCTTTTCCACAGTCTGCTTTTTGACGATGCGCTCTTTTGTGGTCTTTGAGCACACGTTGAACTTATGAGTTCTGGTTGTAATTGAAAAGGATCAAAAGAGCAGATCATCGAAAAGTGACCAAGTGCCACTTTTTCTCCGAATCGACTCAGCACCATTTTGTGGTGCATCTCTTACAAACTGTGTCTCTTAGACAGTGTATATTCATTGGCCGCTTTTGCTCATTTCCTTGTTCAGAACGTCTAAAGGTACACTTTTGCTTGTTTTACTGTACTTCTGTGTATGCAGATGTACACTGTAGTGCGTTATTTAGCTTGCATTTGCAAGTGATACGGTATATGCTGCATTATTTTTTTTGGCAGCCAAAATGTATTTGCGAGCTAAAGACAGACTGGGTTTTGCATTTTGATGATTTCTGGTTTTTGACAGTACTTTGGTCTCTAACCTGTTGAAAAAATGTGGGATGCTCGTACATAGTCCCGACTGGAGGACTGGAAAGTATGCAAGAAGAAGTAAATAAGTAAGAAGAAGATGAAGGATGAAAATGTGACGTGAATGTTATTTTAGAAGGTATGATGTTATTTTAGAATTTCTGATGTTGTAGGTGTAGGTGTAAGTGTTAGTAATGTAAGTACGTGTGAATATTTTTTTTTTTTTGCTTCTTCTTAATTCTCTGCTTCTGTTGTATTTATGTTAGTAAAATTTTACTAAAAAAAAAAAGTATTAAAGCAACGGGAGCTCTGTCCTGTACTCAGCTTGGCAAGCCCAGAACCCCATATTCTGTTTGGAGGCCTGGCTTCTCAGAAGTAAAACGATGGGCCCCTCCATAGCTCAAAAGAGACAGGCTTCCTTCCCTGTCCAAGGCTGCCAGCCGACTGCTCTGGCTTCGCCGTAGAAATCCGAAGATGGAGTTTCTAAGCAGATCCAGGACATTTCAACAAACTTGGCCAGGGCTGAGGAAAGGATCTGCTGCAAGCATTAGAACTTGGGGGGGTCCCAGTGGCAGAAAAATGATCCCCAGACCCACCACAGCTCCCCACTCCTGCCTTACGTCGCCGTTTGCCCCCAGAAATTGCACGCCCTTTAACATTCCTCAGCTGAAAATCAGGACACGTGTGGCCAAGCAAAATCAGATTAATAATGAAGAACAACAGAGAAACTAAGGGCCTTTCTGCACTGCACTGTTATAGTGCTATTATTCCACTTTCAACATCCTGTGGAATTCTGGGGTTTGTAGTTTCCTGAGGCCAAAAAGCTCTCTGGCTGAGAATCTTAAATGCCCCTCCCCAAACTGCAAATCCCAGGATTCCATAGGATGTTGGAAGTGGAATAATAGCACTATAAAAGCGCTGTGTAGAAAGGCCCTAAGTGAGGCTGCAGAAGTTTGCTTCTGCCTGAGCCCACTGGGAAAAGCAGGATTTTACCCCTTCCTCTCTTCTCTCCTCCCTGCAGAGTTAATGAATTGCAAACAACTTTTATGCTTTGTCCTCAGTTTGCAGCAATGGAAGGAAACTGAGGACAAAGGAGGAAAGCAGGAGGGAGAAACTGGGAGATTTTTTTTTAATCAGCTGAGAAAGAGGGACGGCAGAGCATTAAGTGGGACCATTCCTGCTGAATCAGGACCGTTGTAGGGCACGGAATTGGCCCCAGGTCCTCCCCCGGGAGAGCCATTCCTCTCACCTGAATGATGTTGAGGAGCTCACTGCGGTCAATGCATCCGTTCCCGTCCACGTCATAGAGCTTGAAGTACCAGCGCAGCTTCTGCTCCATCTTTCCCTTCAGGATCAGGCTGAGTGCCGCCACGTACTCCATGAAGTCGATGTGGCCGTCCTGGGAAAAGGGGGCAAAGAGGAGGAGAATGTGAAGGAAGCACTGAGAACAAGCAGAGGAGATGGGGGTCGAGGGGAGGAGGTACTCTGGTTCCTCTGCACCGCTTGAATTAGCCGGCGGCCCACAAGCTCCTCTTCTTCTATGCAGGATGTTGCTGATCCCAGGCTGTGGTGCCCACACTGTGGAAGATCCCACCAACTTAATAGGCATGTTCAGCAGGACCTCCTTGGTGGCGGCTGCCAGGCTCTGAAACTCCCTCCCTAAGAAGGCTGGCCTGGCTCCCTCCTCGGTGTCCTTTCACTGTGGACCTTTTTATTCCAACAGGCTTTGGGGGAACTGATTGGCCATTTCTTCCCTACACTGTTACAGTGCTTTTATGCCACTTCCAACATCCTGTGGAATTCTGGGGTTTGTAGTTTCCTGAGGCCAAAGAGCTCTTTGGCTGAGAATTCTAAAGGCCCCTCCCTAAACTACAAATCCCCGGATTCCGTAGGATGTGGAAAGTGTAGTGTGGAATGGTCTGATTGTTTTACAAGAAGAGGACTTTTGTTTTTAAGTGTGCTGTACTATGGTTACAGTTTGCTCTTGTTTAACGCTATTTTAATCTTAATGTTAGCTCACTTTTAACTGCAGTAATCATAGAATCATAGAAATGTAGTGTTGGAAGAGACCCCACGGGTCATCCAGTCCAACCCGCTGCCATGCAGGAACACCCTCAAGGCCCTCCCTACAGATGGCCATCCAACCTCTGCTTAAAAACCTCCAAAGAAGGAGGAGACTCCACCACACTCCATAGAGGGAGCATATTCCACTTCCGGACAGCCCTGACCGTCAGGAAGTTCTTCCTGAGGTTCAGGTGGAATCTCCTTTCCTGCAGCTTGAATCCATGGCTCCTTGTCCTGGTCTCTGGAGCGGCAGAGAACAAGCCCTCTCCTTCCTCTACATGGCATCCCTTCAAATATTTAAACATGACTATCATGTCCCCTCTTGACCTTCTCTTCTGTAGACTAAACATCCCCAGCAATCTAAGTCTATCCTCATAGGACATGGCTTCCAGGCCCCTCCCCATTTTGGTCGCCCTCCTCTGGACTTGCTCCAGATCCTTCTTGAATTGGGGTGCCCAGAACTGGACACAGTATTCAAGATGAGGTCTAACCAAAGCAGAGTAGAGTGGTACCAGGAGCTCCCTCGATCTAGACACCATACTCCTGTTGATGCAGCCGAGAATTGCATTGGGTAGCTGAGCCCCCTTTGAAATGATGACGCAAAACTGGGCCAACAAGATTCCCCTTGTGACGGAATCTCTTTAGGTATGAAGCTCACTCAGTGATCAAGCCCTGAGAAATGCCAATGTCTGTTGCTTATTCAACAGGTCAGGAACAGAGCGCCATAAAAAGGCAGAAATTGTCAAAACACAGACCCTTACCTTTAGATGCACAAATATAGAAAAGTGTGTGGGGGTGCCTGTATTAAAACCACAGTTATTGCTAAGCCCTCCAGGAATGGACACTTCCAAACAGGCATTGTGCTTGGAGGAGTCTTCATATTTAAGGTTGTTTGAAGGATAACAGATGGGGAATAGGAATTTGCCCTTCCCCCTGTAAGGAGGCTTATAATTAAGAACATTGAGCTGCCCTCACCTTAAAACCAGTTTTGGGGGCTCTGCTATTCAAAGGAATTAAGCCTGTTTTTCACACACCTTCACCTGGAGGGAGTGACTTGTTCCCTTCTTAAGGGACAGATGGCTTCTTAACTTTGGCCATTCCCACACTAGACTGTTATAGTGCTATTGTTCCCCTTTCAACATCCTGTGGAATCCTGGGCTTTGCAGTTTAAGGAGGATTTTCAAGGCCCCCCCTTAAAGGTCCCTCCCTAAACTGCAAACTCCAGGATTCCATAGGATGTTGAAAGTGGAAAAGCAGCACTATAACAGTCTAGTGTGGGAATGGCCTTGGGTAGCCCTCATTTCAGTGGAATGGTGAAATCTGGCCTGGCTTTTAGTCAGAACTTTAACGGCATTATCCCTGCACCTGAGCCCCTCTCCTCAAAACAGCCTCAGCACCTTGGATAGCTCCCTGCATGATCCGTTGCCCTGCTGACACAGAAGCGGACAGCGGCCACAGCTTTTTAGCTATGGAAGTTTGAAGGTTCAGTTCCTTGTGGTTTCTACCATCTCTTGCCCTGAGGGAGCAAAGCAGAGGTGAAGGCACATCCGTGGTGGGGTTGTGAAACATTTTAGGGATGGAAAGATGGGAATCCTATGAGCTTAGGGAGCTAGGTAGGTTTAGCCTGACGAAAAGAAGGTTAAGAGGAGACATGATAGCCATGTTTAAGTATCTGAAGGGATGTCACGTTGAAGATGGAGCAAGTTTGTTTTCTGCTGCTCCAGAGAATAGGACAAGGAACAATGGATTCAAACAACAGGCAAAGAGATTCTACCTGAACGTCAGGGAGAACTTCCTGATGGTAAGAGCCATTGGACCATGGAAGATGCTGCCTCCATGGAGTGTGGTGGACTCTCCTTTTTGGAGGTTTTTAAGAAGAGGCTGCATGGCCATTTGCTGGGGGTGCTTTGAGCGGTGGCCATTGTAGTCTCTTCCAGCTCTATGTTTCTATGGTTCTATGAATGGAGTTCCCCTTGGGCCCCCTCAAGAGTCCCACTGGGGGCTCTGGCATCCTGGTTTCTAGACCTGCTTTTCAGGTCAGACTTTACCTGGAATACTGTATCCAGTTTTGGGCACCACCATTCAAGAAAGATATTGACAGGGTGGAATGTGTCCAGAGAAGGTGACCAAAATGGTAGAAGACCTGGAAGCCCTTTGAGGAGTGGCTGAGGGGACTGGGGATGTTTGGACTTCTGCGTTTGCTCTTGACACTGTTTACACTAGATACGCCACTGGGCAAGGGTAAGCCCCATCTCTGAACAAATCTTGCCAAGAAAACTCCATGATTAGGTTTGCCTCAAGGCTGCCATAAGTCGGAAACAAATTGAAGGTACACAACATCTCTGGAGCAGCCAAAAACAAGCTGGCTCCATCTTCTATATGACACCCTTTTGGATTTATAAAGATGGCAAAGAGATGTCTTCGCTTCTCCAAGCTAAACATACCCAGTTTGTGTTCTGGCTTTACTCTTTCTTCTGGATTAAAGTGAAGACAAATACTGAAGAGCATGGAAGGGAATCCACAGGAAAAAAAGATAGACAAGTCCCCAGTGCTCTGTAGAAGGTCTTTATTTAATATTTGAAACAAACCCAATCTGTTTCAGCTTATGTAATTATTTTAACGTGTTTTTTCCCCCCTTGTGACAATATGTGCAACCAAAAGCAGAAATTTCTGGAACTGAGAAAATCTCTGAAGTGTTTCTCTGTCCAGCAAATGGAAAGAGATTTTCCACCTCCAGAGATTTCGGCTGTGGATTGACTTGTCTGTCTTTTTTCTTCTGGCCCAAAGACATCCACCTCCTTTGGCCCTTCTCCTTAAGGCTGGTGTGCTGGAGCCAGTGGTATCGCAGGTAGAGCTGGGCTACCTGGAGGCAGCTCTTTGTGTGCCAGGTCTCCAGCAGTTTAAGAGCTTTCCTGGCTTGCAACATGGACACTGAGCTCCAGATCTTTTAAACTGCCTTTGGGCAGGTGGGCCAGCACAGAGCCGTGGCTCACTAATAATTCTTGGAAAGGTGGGCTGACAGATGCAACTGCAGCTCTCCTAAGCAGCACTAGGGTTCTGCCTTGATTCAACAAGCCCCTTTCTCACTTTCTTGGCTCTTTAATGAAGCCATTTTGGCTCAGCTGTGTAAAGGGAACTGCAGGAGCCCACCTCTTTCCTACACCGAGAGGAATGGGTGGTTTTAAGTTCCCAAACTTAGCTTTATTGTGTGGATTTCAACCACAGCCTACTCCTATTTAGTGTGAAATAATTCCCCTTGCCCTCTGTTCAATTAGTGCATCGGGGGAGCACCTGTTTGCAGGAGTCAGTGGCAGCAGTGGCAGCAGTTGGATTTGCAAAAGCAATCATTTTGCAAAATTATAGACTCCTAGAGTTGGAATAGACCCCGAGGGCCATCCAGTCCAACCCCCTTCTGCCATGCAGGAAGACATAATCAAAGCGCTCTGCCGAGAGGTGGCCATCCAGCTTCTGTTTAAAAACCTCCAAAGAAGAGACTCTACCATACTCCAAGGTGGCATAACCCATCAATTTGTTAAATCGCTATTGCAAAATAGATTACATTGTAAGGTGAGGAACTTGCTGGCAACCTTTCATCTCTTGCTTGAAACATGTGAATGTGTGAGTCCTGTAGATACTTTGCAAGGAATCCAGGGCATGTCATGCACCTCAAAAATCCACATTGCAAAATCATTTTCGAGGCTCAAGGACCCTTATTAAATTTCCAAAAGAGCAGACGCTTCTACTCGTGGCCTATCGTTTTTCAGCTCCTGCTGCTTGGATAGATTTGTGGCTAGGCAACTTCACAGAGTTAAGGTTGCCACAGTGAATAGTAAGGAGGGCTCCTAAAACTTTAAAGGTGGTGCAGAAGAGGGAATTTCCACCTTCCAACTATCAGAAGAGCCGCTATCATATAGAAGGTGGAGTGAGCTTGTTTTCCTGCTGATCCAGTGACGGATGCAAATTTCAGGGGAAGAGAATCTGATTAAACTTTAGGAAGAAGATCTCAATGGAAAGAACTATTTGACCATGGAACAGACCACCTGTGAAAATGTTGGACTCTTCTACTTTGGTGGTTTTGAAACAGAGGTGAGGTAGGCACCTAACAGGGATGCTTTGGCTGGAGATTCTTACTTGGCTGGGAGTTGGAATGGATGGCGCTTGTGCATCACAAGCACAGTTGGTGGGCACACAAGAGAGGGTCTTCTCAGTGGCTGCCCCTGGAAAATGGAACTCCCTTCTTGCTGTCCTTTCATTGGCAGGCTAAAACCTTTGTATTCAGAGACGCTTTTAAAACAGAATATTTTTAAATAACAGGCTAAGGGGTGCTGCATTGTTTTAATTGTTGCTTTTAATTCTTTTACTAGGGTGTAATTGTTTTCACCAGCACAGCATAGAAGTTTGAGGCCATTTCCGCACTAGACTGTTATAGCGCTATTATTCCACTTGCAACATCCTATGGAATCCTGGGGTTTGCAGTTTCGGCCCCTCCCGAAACTGCAAACCCCAGGTTCCATAGGATGTTGCAAGTGGAATAATAGCGCTATAACAGTCTAGTGCGGAAATGGCCTCAGTGTTGGACTACAACCCTGGAGATCGGGATTTGATCCCCTGCTTGGCTGTGGAAATCCACTGGGTCACCTTTGGGGTGTCACGGACTCTCAGCCCCAGAAAATTCCATGACAGTTCCATGACAATTCCTTACAGTTGCCGTAAGTTGGAAAAGACTCGAGGGCACACAACAACAATTGTTTTCATACTGTAAATTGTTTAATTCTATTTTAGTCTTCATTTTTGTATGTTTTTAATTGCATTGTTCTTTTAAATTGTGAACCACTTTGAGTCCCAATTTTGCAAAAAAAGAGGGATATAAATACAATACGAATACTAGGTACACTTTTTACTTAGGGCAAAACAGTGAGATACCTAAGAGCCTTCAGGTGATTGTCTACATATAAGGCTTAAAAGTGATGCCTTATCACTGGGAGATATTCTACATGATCCAGTATTTATTTTAATGGAGTTTTTACAGATATCAATGAGGTCTATCAATTTTCTTCTACTATATTGCCTTGTGAACCTGAATAGAACAATTGTGAAAGTAATGTGCATCCTTGTATAGGAATGTGAGGATTTCCCAGTAATTAATTTCTATATACAAACTAGCCTTTTAGATCTGCTCTATTTTGCAAAGAAGCTAAGAACTGATGATACAAGTTTTATACAACATCTTTTCAGTGTGCTAAAGCTATACATCTCAAACCTGTCTTCAGTCTGTGTCAGCTCCTCCATGAAAATGATGCAAGTGTAAATTTGGATTTAAAATGTATATAAAAGAAATCTATGTACTTTCATTTCTTTGAATGACATGTGTGCATATTTAGCTTCTAGTATGCATAATCTGTTGTATCTTTACAGGTTTTATAAAAACACAAAAAAGTTTAAAAAACTATAATACCAGTACTACCAAAAATATGATGATAGCCGTGCTCCTCTCGTAATCTTTGTTTCTGCTGGGAGTGCCATCAAACTACTGCCACTACTTCTAGAAATCTCCATCCACCCTTGCTTTTGTGACCCTTCTCCAAGCTAATAAACTTGAGAGGGCTGAGCTAATTTCACAGGAGGAGGGCCTTCACCTACCTTGTTCATATCGAAGGTGTGGAACATCTGCTCTATGTACTGGTTGGCTTCAGGCTCCAACCCTCGAAGTCCAAAAAACTGCTTGAATTCGTGCTCGGTCAGTTGTCCGGAGGGGCACTCTGTCATGAATTTCTTGTACCAATGGTGGATCTCCAATGTTTGCAGGTCGTCCAGGGTGCTGTTGCCGTTTCCCATTTTTCTGCGGCTCTGGGACACGGGGAACCTTTGCCGTCTGCCTTCTCCCACCAGTTCTTCTTAGAGGACTGGATTCTGCTTCTTCCTCCCTTTACTAGAAGCATCCAGATTGTGGTAAGTGGGACTGGAGGAGGGCAACTTGAGCCAATTACATCCTTCTAATCTGGACAGAGACCAATTTAGAAGCCTTAAAGCTTCAACAATGTAAAGAGGGAATGGAAAAAAAAAAAAGAGGAAGGATAATCCAAGAAAAGCAGTCCTGTTATTCTAGGGAACAAAAATCACAAAGGGTGGGAAGGTTAAGCTGCTATTGGCACTGAAAGCTGACCTCAAACCGCTCCAGACATTGTTTCCTCCACATGCTACTGCTATTCTCAGCTCCCCATCAATGTTCTTGGGGCATCTGTGTGGAAGGAGGTGAATGGCAAGGGTGGTGGCACTCTTGGGATTAGACTGTTAAATGTTGAGAGCTTGCGGTTATGAGAAAAGCGATACCACTTAAGGAACTCTTACAGCAAGGGAAGAGAGAGAAGTATGTCCTCATTGAAACTCCTTGATCTCCTGGTGTTATTTTGGTACCATCAATTGTGGTATCCTTCCGGAGCAGTCAACCACATTGGGAGTTTGGCACATGGCTTTGCAGCAGTTCTGCTCCTACCTGACAGGTGTTTCAAGAGGGCAGTGTTTAGGGAATATTCTTCCACCAATGGTGGGTTAATTCTAAACCCCAAATGCTATTTAGCTTCTCCATGAAGCTGCGGGATGGGGTCATCCGCAGTCCTGGGGTGCACTGGCACCAGCGTGTCAGTGACATGCAACTCTGCTCTCTTCCAGATTGGTCCAAAGAAGCACAAATACTCACAATATAGCACCTTGGGTTCTGCAGAGTCTGGCCTCTTGCTATTACATCTTTTCCCACTTATGTTCTTTTTAGAGGCGGTTTATAGTGATTTCTTGGGTCTTCCCTACAGGTCTTTAAAAAAAAGAAAAGAAACTGGAAGCATGGTTTCCCAAAGTGATCCTATGATTTGAAGGACATATATACTCCTCTGAAGTTATTATTATTGTTTTTAACTCTAGGGTCACACTCTTTCAGCCTCAGAGGAAGGCGAAGGCAAGGGCAAAGGCAAAGGCAAAGGCAAAGCCTGTTTCAACAAATCTTGCTCAGAAAATCCCATAACATGTTTGCCTTTGGGTCGGCATGTTACCCCAGAATGTGGGTGACTCAGGGGCCCACTCGTGATGCCAATACCTCTGTGAAATGGTGGGGAATATTAGCTCAAAGAGGAGGCCTGCAAGAGAGGGGGGGGTCCTACGAGATCTTTTACACTTATATCTGTTGGTACTCGTGCAGGGAAGAAGATCCAAAAGTAAGCTTGTTTATTTTATTGGGGGAATTAACAATCACAAACACAAAATCCAAGCAGTCTCACAATCACACAAGGCTAACTGAAGGATATTTTTTGTCAAATATATGTTTTGCCAATTAAACCATATCATGGAGAAGAGGTGCATGGCCTGATAACAATCCCCCACCCAAAATGGAGGGAAGGGGTGTATGGGTGTACAGCCTGGTGGCAGCCATAAATTAAAAATGACAGAACAACAAGTACTGTAGTGCAAAAATGCCATTTCACTAATGCACTGTAATTTTAAGGGAAAAAAGGAGGAAAGAGGAGGGACACCTTTTTGTGCTGGTATGTTTCCATATTAAAAAGAGAGGCACTTGAGGGTGGGAATAAAATAGTGCAACACTCTTGGTGATCCCCAAAATATGGGCCTCCAGGCTCATCTCCAAGTCCACCTAAGTCCTCTTAAGCTGTGGACCTGATTCCGTGGGAGCATGACTCCATCCAACACAGGCTGAATCTCTGTTCCCTGATCTCCCTGTCATAGGTGCTGGCTGTCTGTTGTCAGGCAACAGAGTGCCAAAATATTCAGCAGGCAAATGGATACAGCTTAGTAGTCCAATAAAGCTTGCCTAGTCAGAGTGAAGCAGAAGGAAAGTCAAGTGTCAGTCCAAAGGTCAGGAATCCAGAGGGCAGCAAGGCCAGACAGTCCAAAGGTCTGAAGATAGATGGCAAGCAGGAAATCTGTAGCACACATGAAGGCAAGGGCCAGCAAACACACAAGTTGTTTCTGGCATCGGCCCACCGCCCTCTACCTTCCTTAAGAAGGCTGGAGTCAGCTGGCTCTCATGTCAGCCTTATTAGCTTCTGGTGTGCTTGTGTCGACTTGTCCTCCTTCGAGGCTGCTATTCATCAGGAGAAACTGACTCCTGGCTTATGACACTGCCTTTCAACTAACCAGGAGCAATTAGGTCACTTTGGCCCCAGTATGGAGGATCTGTCTGTTACTGTTCTTCATCTCAAGCCAGTTTGTTTGGGACATACTGAATCAAGTATCTGAATGGGAAGAAAACCAACAAACTTTGCAGTGTTCCATTCCATTCCATTCCATTCCATTCCATTCCATTCCTACCTAGATGGCCATTTCATATTTGGGAAGTCCTGTTTGGCCATGGGGAGCTTCCTCGGTAAGGTTTAGTGCTTTTGGGATTGCTTTGATAGTCTATTCCTGCATAGCAGGAGTTTGGATTCGATGGCCCTTGTGGTCTCTTCCAGCTCTACAATTCTATGATAGGGCTGCAAACTCAGGATTCTCCCAGGCCCTGAGGCTTCCAAGCAAAAACTTGAGACATAGGGATGGCCTTGGTGATGTCATTAGGCATTGTGGATCAAATATCCACCACAGCTGCTCACAGCTTGAGATTCACACACACACACAGAAAGTATTTTCCTCTCTGGAAATTAAGATAGAAATCCTACCTAAAGGGACTGATCCCAGATCAAAGTGAAATGAAGAGGATTAGTCCTTCTCATGCACTTAGGGTAAGGAGCATTTACTCTAGCCTGCTTGCTTCTAGTTGGACCAAGAACAGAGAGTGAACTGTGGCACTGCAGTGAATGGAAGGGAAGGAGGAAATAAATACATGGAGCCCCTTGGTAAGGTGCAGCAAAAAATCAAGCTGCTGCTCTTTTTGGTGAACTGGAAATTTGCACACACACAGCCTTTTCCTCGTGGGTGGAGTTGAGCCCAGCAGAACTGAGAATTTGCATTTTTCTCTTCCACCTGGAAATGGCCCATGCAAACTGGAGACTCAAAACCAGACTCTGAGATTTGGCAACCTTAGTTTAACAGAGGTTTAACCCATCCTACACTTTGTTTAACATCTCCAGGAAATATTTTGGGGTGCATTCCCAATGGTATGCCAAAAGCTTGAAGCCTTTCTCTTTTGCAAATCAGCCACATGTGAAAGTAAAGCTGAACCAAGCGTTCAAGCTTGTTAAGGAATGGGATGAGAATCAACAAATGGTGAAGCCTCCACGTCATCCAAGACTGTTTAGAAACTGGTGCAGCATTTGACAGCAGGACTGTTGACTCTTACTGGGAGAGATGGCAGTGGAATATGCTGCCTGGGAGTGTGGGGGAGTCTCCTCCTTCTTTGGAGGTTTTTAAACAGAGGCTGGATGGCCGTCTGTCAAAAGGAGTGCTTTGATGTGTGCTCCTGCATAGCTGGATGGCCTCTGTGGTCTCTTCCAACTCTATGATTCTATATTAATTTGTAATCCAGTCCTGGACATTGAGCATCCAGAGTGTTTCCCAGTTTGTTTCCAAGGCCAAGATCCATGTTCTGGATCCCTATGACACCACACAGTTATAGTCTTATGATTCCGTTTAGCTGCTCCCTAGGGCAGAGCTTTCCAAATGGTGTGTCGTGACATGTTAGTGCAGTGGTTCTCAACCTGTGGGTCCCCAGATGTTCGTGGACTTCAGCTCCCAGAAGCCCTGAGCATTGGCCATAGTGGCTGGGGCTTCTGGGAGCTGAGGTCCATGAACATCTGGGTACCCACAGGTTGAGAACCACTACGTTAGTGTGTCACCTGAAGTGTGTAGGTGTGCCTCCTTCCTGGGCTGAGAAAGACCCCCTCACCTGCTCCATTCCCACTGCCACTGCTCTTGCTGGGGTCTTTCCTTGCCAAGGGTGAAGGCAGCAGGCCAGGATTGGGTAGGGGGGCTGCCTATCCCACTGCCGCCACCCTCCGCAGGTCTTTTTTTTGCATGGGCAACAGTAGTGGGTCAGGATTGGGTAGTGGGGTGCCTTTCCCACTGCCGCCACTCTCACCAGGGTCTTTCCTGGCAAGGGTAACGGCAGAAGGCCAGGATCGGGGGGGGGCTGCCTTCCCCACCCTAGATACACCTGTGGGTACTGCACATGCGTAATCGGTTAGTTTAACCTCTGGTTTGCTGGTAAAACTGAATTACTGTATTGCGAAATGATGCATGTCTAAAAGTTGTGTCACCAGCATGAAAAGTTTGGAAAGCTCTGCCCTATGGAGTCCTTACATAAGCAGTATACGAGTACAGACAAAATGGACAGTGTTTCCCATCTTTGTCCCCGGTCTACTCTGTAGGGCTGTTGGGAGATTCAGCACCCTGGACAGTTCAATGCACGGAGGGCATGGCCTGCTTAAGATGTCCAAGCTGAAGGAACTCTCTGCCTTGGTCTCTCTGCATTTGGTTAACTAAAGTCCTCCATTTTGAATTCTGATCAATTTTAACGATTGTTCCTGTTGTCATCCATTTGTTCTACTTAAAATTATGCTGACATTGATTGGCAAAGCCCAGTGTCTAGGTTCTCAGTCTGGTTTCCCAATGCTCATTGTAACAATACTCCTTACACTTTGTTGGCAGTAAACTCTGGAGAAAATATTAGGGCACCAACCCTTAACACTGTCAGGGTGTTATCACTGTGAACTGGCCTGGCTTCGGTAGACACTCGATATCATTTTGATATCACAGTTCGGCCTCAGTTTGCCACCCTCAGCCAAGTGTTTGTGAGGCCCCCGAACAAGCCTGGAGCTAGGCATGGCTATTAAATGCTGAAACATTCCTTTCTCCACCTAGGCAAGCCAGACTCAGCCAGATCTTGCTTCAGGAGACCTCCCTAGACAAACACTTCATTAAGGATGCACGCTAATACAAAGAACCCCCTGCCCCGAGCAGGCACCCTGGCGAGCTGGACGCTCCGCCGCCCAGGCACGCTGCATCTGCATACTGGCCATCCCATTGTCAATTCGGACTTAACTCAATCATGTTCAATTCTGACCTTTCGGAGACATCGTCTCTCGCCCAAACCTCATTGTTCTCTCCCAAGTACAGACTAGCCCACGGTCATACTTTCCCTATATAAACCCCAAGCTCCGAGAGCTTCCTCGGATCGCTCCCGAGTTCCAGACCGCCCTGCTGCAGCTTTGCCCGGCGGGCTCCCCTCAGCAACCCACGCTGAGCTTCTTCTCTCCATCCGCAACCTCTCCAGGACTACGAGAAAGGTGTCGTATCACCCAATTTCCCCCGAAAACTCTTATTTCTTAGTTAGCTGTGTGGTTGTGTTGTCTTAAATGTCTGTCTGTTGTTAATAAAACATCATTTGTGCTATTTTAAAACTGTCTGACTGCTTGACTGACCTGACTCCATATACATAGGGTTACAAGATCCCCGCTAAAGTTGCCCTGCCTCTCGTTAGCTTAAGTGAGTGCTCCAGTTAATTTCCCCATCTTGCGTTATTTGTGTTTCGGTTATCTGAGCACCCCTCCCGGGACCCCCAGCACACAGGGTAACAAAGGCTCCAACCCTGAAGGCCAGGTGACAACCCAGAAAATGACCAGGGCACCAACCCAGAGAACTGTTGGGCAGCAACCCAGCAAACGGTTGGGGCACCAACCCTGCCAACTGTTAGAAACCATTAGGGGAAAAAACACATAGGGCCAGAGCTAAAATATTAGGTCCCATGATTGCGGGTGAGCTCTGAATCAGCCTGGAAAGACCCCCAACTTTGGCCAAAGGGACTCCCTTCCCTACGCAAGAAAGCAGCCCAACCCACCTCTTACATGAGCAAAGGGAAGAACCCTTTATTGAAAGAAGGGAAGGGTTAAATAGGTTCGGGATGACAGTGATCTCATAAAGCATGCAGCGCATGTGCAAGAATATTAGGAATATTTGCTTTCCCAGGACTAGAATTCTGATACCTGGTTGACAATGCAGTAACTTCTGGTTAACAATCAACAATGAACCCTGAATCACACATGTATTCCTTCAGCAATGAAGCGTAAGCAATATTCTTACAGAAAGTGTGCTGGGAACCAATGCTGAGAACCTAGGAATTGGCCAAGTAATGTCAGCATGATTTTAGGTAGTCCACGGGGCTAACAACAGGAACCTTTAAAGTCGACTAGAATTCAGACAGAAGGACTTTAGTTAAGCAAATACAAAAAGAGAGTTTCTTTAGCTTTGGCATTTAAACAGGCAATACCCTCTGTGAATTACACTGTCCAGGGCGCTGAATCTCCCAACAGCCCTGCAGAGTAGACCAGGGAAAAAGGTGGGAAACACAGTCCATTTGGTCTGCACTCTTTCACTGCTGACAACTTCACTGCTGAGCGAATGCACGTGTGATTCGGGCCATTTCCACACTAGCTTGTTATAGCGCTACCATTCCACTTTCAACATCTGATGGAATCCTGGGGTTTGCAGTTTAGGGAGCGGCCTTTGACTGCAAACTGCAAACCCGAGATTCCGTCAGACGTTGAAAGCGGATTAATAGTGCTATAACAGTCTAGTGCGGAGATGGCCTCAGGATTCACCGTTCATCGTTAACCAGAAGTTACTCTATTATCTTTGGTCCTGAGAAAGTGACGATTCTTCCATGTGCATGGAATGCTTTCTGAGATCACTGTTACTTATCCTATAAAATCCCCTCCTTTTTGACAATCAAGGGTCCTTCTCTTTGCTCATGGAAGAAGCAGTTCTTCCCGAGGGAGGGGAGTCCCTTTGGCCAAAGTTGGGGACCCCCCCAGGCAGATTTGGGGCTCGCCCGCCACCGCAGAGCGACTGCTTGGGGTAGCCCCTGTGGACCTAATATTTTAGGTCTGGCAACACGGTTCAACATGGCTTTTTTTTTAATGGTTCAAAGGTAACCCTAACAAAGCTTTTTAAGGAAAAGATTTTTAAGAAGACATTTTAACTCTGCTGTTTTACCTCAAACAATTGTTACTGTAATACTACATGACATATTTTTGATCTTCCACACTGATCTAGAATTTATTTTCAATACCTCTTAATACTTCTACCTCTATTTGTACCGCATTTTAATGATGTTCTTACATTGAAGGGGTTAAATCCAATGCCACTTGAATAGGAAAAATAAGCGAATTGAATTGTGTCTCTGAGTGAAACAGCAGACACCAGGAAGCTAACCTCTCTACGCACAAATCAGACCCCCTCCGTTATTGGGAACAGTGTGTAATGTGTGTTAGTGAATCCTAATGCTGCTATGTAGTTTGCTGTTATATATTACTTGTGCTATAAGGAAGTAAGAAATAGTACATGCTTGAAATTGCAAAGTTTTGAATTTAGCATGAAGGGGGGAATGAAGGGGTTAAATCCGATGCTACTTGACTAGGAAAAATAAGCGAATTGAATTGAGTCTCCGAGTGAAACAGCAGATGTCTTTGTCTTATCTCAAATTTTAGGAATGGCCTTGCAACACTCACTCAGGCGTCTGGGAACTAAGGGGGAGTAAGCATACCCCCTCATTCTGGCCACATGCATCATTTAGTATCATTTTCTAACTAACTCTTTGTTCTCCTCTGTGCAAGTCAATGATGTAATGGGACAGTTAACCAAAGATCTTTTTCTCCAGTGATGGGCGGGCTAAATGAATGATTGATTGCTGACATAGAAGGCAAAAGGTATATAGTGATGCTGCCTCAATTAATTGGCACGACAGTTCTGGGATAACTGTTGCCCTTGCGCAAGTAAATTGTTAACAATAAAATGGCTTTTTGATTTTTCCCTGGAAACCTGGTCTTCGTCTCTGTCCTGGCCACAACAACATGTCACTTCTTGCATTTCAATCTCTTCATTACAGTTCCACGACTTACTACAGCAGCTTCCTCATTTCAAATCCTGGTCACGAATTACTCATTTTCATTCAACATTACCCAGCTATTTTCCATTACTATCTGCCATTCCTTTTTAATCTCCTCTTCTGATTTCCCTTTTAATCTCTGTGACTATATATATATATATGTTTTGCCTCCTTTTTTTAAGAAGACATTTTAATTCTGCTGTTTCACCTCCTTTTTTCTTTAAAGACATTTTAATCCTGCTGTTTCACCTCCTTTTTATCCATTTAAAGTGTTTTAACGTTTAGAAATAATTTTAATTCTGTTTTAACACGCTGTCCTTCTGTTTTGGGCTCTGTGGCAAACATTGTGATTCATGGAAACAAATAATTAAGGTCTATTATTGCTATCATTATTTTCCCTCTCCAATATGGGAGCATGCACCCTCTTTCTGCCACGTAAGAGCTTTATTTCTGCTGTCAACTGATCAGTCATTTGTTAATTAACTCCACAATTAATCAGTTGATTAGGTACCGTTACTCTTTTCACTATTTGAATTTGTTCGCCTTTTTAAAAAATCTAAACGCAGAAGCGCCTCCACCTCGTCCATTTTTCATTTTCATTTTATTATCGTTAACATAATAACACGGCAATATTTTTAAAACGTCAGGCCTGGCTCATTATCCCCCACATATTTGAATATGCAAAGCAGCGTCCCCGCCCTCTTGTGGGCGGAGCTTCCTAGGGTCCTTCCTGAGACCGCCTCCTTTACGAGCCGCACTCCCTGATTGGTTTTCAGCCTTGCCCTCTGTTCCACAGCGCGCTTCTCCATTGGTTCCCAGGGAAAGCCGTAGCCCCCTTGTGATTGGCTCGCTTTGTTTGTTTTTGCGCTCAACGAGGCGAAGGCGGTGAGAAACGCCGCCAGCCGATTGGCGAGGAAGGAGCGGCAAGCGCGGTGTGACGCAACGACGTTTCCTGGCGCCGTCACCACGGCAACCGCCCAAGCCGCGCGCTGAGGTTGGAGGGCAGAGCTGCGTCCGTCTTGTCTCGCTCGGCTCCTGGTTGGTCCATCCTGGGGAGGAGGAGGCGGGTGTTGGAAAGATCCATACCGGAAGTCCCTGGTGAGCCGGGGAGAAGGCACTTCCGGTGCTGATGTGGCCGGAACCCAGCGAAGGCGAGCGCTGAGGAGCCGGGCGGTGAGTCCCGCCGCCGAGTCCGGGGCTCCCCGGGAAGCGGCGCCCCGATGCTGTTTCCTTCCCGCCCGGGCCGGAGGGAGAGGCAGGCAGGGGTCCAGCAGGTGAAGCTCTCCTCCGGCCGCCCCTCGCCGGCGGGGCTGCGCTCCACCTGTTGGACTTCGGCCTGCAGCGGGAGCCTCGGCGGGGAGCACCTCCCCCGCTGCCAGCCCTCGCCTCCTGCCTCCAGAACGGCCGCCTTCCCCCTCAGCACGTTGTGGGTGGCCAGGGGTTGGGGGAAAGTAACTTTTGGAGCGGGGGTTGGGGAATGAGCCCCGAGCTGGCCTGGCTGCAGAACTGCGGAGGCTGCCGTCAGAGGGGAGGGGAGGCCGGAGGCCGCGCGGGGTGCGGGGTTTGGGGCCCTGCCGTGCGAACAAGTCCGGTCTCCTCGCTGGTGGGACGGGCGGGAGACTGGAGGGCGGGCGGGGGGCTGCTGTCTGAGGTGAACTCCCCCCCGGCTGGGCGGGGGATGCTGGTAGCTGCAGTTATTACCATCGTTTATCCGTACAGGGCCATCTTTGCACGTGGCATTTGGCAGGTAAAACTGTAGCGGGACACAGAGGCAGGAGACCAAGAAGTTAGGAAAAAGAATTTTGATTTTTAAGAAGCGGCCGGGCTGCTTGGCTGGCCAATAGTGCCAAGAGCCCCGAATTCAGTTAACAGAGTGGTTTTATAGCATTTCTGTCACACAAAGACATTTCTCCTTGCCCCTCCTTCTCAGAGGTTTTGCTGTAGCCTTTACTTCTCAGTTGTTTACATTCCAGAAAATGGTTTACAGAACATACAAGCAACAATACACACCATGTCCTAACCTTGTAATGAAGACAGAAACTCTGCTGAGCCTTCACCGTTATCTTACTAGCAGAGCACAGCATCTTGCAAGAGGAACATGCTCTGACTTGCCTGACACACACTTTTGGAGAATTTCTTCTAACACTTCTATAAGCATGCCCAGGGTCCTGAGGCTATCCAGACTGACCCTCCTCCACAGTCTACTTCATAACAACAGTGAAACAGTCCTCTGCCCCGCAGGCTTACAGTCTCATTAAGACACGGCACAAAGGGGAAGGGGACTGCGGCGTGGGTGGGTTGTTGGTGGTGGGGGTTGAGTCCGAAACAGAAATTTCCCCAGGCACGGTGGTGTCCCTTGTATCTGTTTTTCTGTCCCCTTCTTGTCTCCTGGGCTGCCTCTTCCCCACTCGTGACAGGTTGCTCCCCTTTGGTCAAGTCCAGACCAGCACTTGCCCAGCCCCTCCATCCTCAGTCTGTCCCTCTGCCTTCGGGGCGCTCCCTCCCCAGGCAGCTAACTTTCAGCCCAGTGATAGCATTTTATTTTTTATCTTCAGGATTTCCGTGTGAGAACTGTTTGTCTTTGATTTTATCGTACTGTTTTATGAGTCTTTCCTTCCCTCTTGAGTGTATGTTTGTATGTACACGTACTTTAGATTGGGCACCTTTGGCAGGGCTTGCTGTGTGTGGTTGTTTTACTTGTAAAGCACCATGTACTTATGCGGAATTGTTTAAATAAATGATATCAACTGTACGCAAGCGGAGGCCTTATCTAACCTCCCTCCCCAGGTCAGTATTACTACATTTCAGCTTGCAGATTTATATAACTTTTATACCTTATGGTTGCTAGTGTTGTTTTCCTGGTTTATGTGCCTTTAATAGCATCTTGGTTTGCAAATGATAATGATTCTTTCTTTGCTTGGTTTGCTTATACCCACAGAAAAAGGCAGGGAAGCAATACTGTGGAAGCCAAACACTGAGCTGCTTGGCCTTATCTCCCAGATCAGTAGCCAAGTCATTCCCAGTGTTAGCCCAGGTGTGTGCCAGTCTACTCACTCCAATGGCCGCCTTCAAACAGAACTCCCTGCCTCCTTGGTCCTTTCTTTCCTACATGAGAGTTCTTTGAGTTGCATGCTCATTTAATTGTTCTTCCTGCAGTAATGCCAGCTGAGTGCAGTCATTTTCTACCTGGTGTAACTTGCCAAAAATGGTAGTTTCTTGTGCTGTTTTTGGTGCTGACTGAGTGAAGGATATACAGTGAGTGCAGTAAGATGCAAAAGTGTGAGTGAAAAAGAATAAGAATGAGTTTTTATTCTTTCTTTGCATGCCTAGTGCAAGAGAGCCATGGAATAGACACCTGCCATAGCTGAAGCGGGCTGGTGTCATGTATTTTGACACTGGAATGAGGCAGGGTGTGTTGATACAAGTGTTCTGACAGAGGAGAAGCAGGCGCCTCAGGGTTACAAGCTGATCTTTTGCAGACAAGGCTGCTGCTGAAACTGAGTGCCCTGAGGAAGCTCTGCTTGGGTTGCCGCCCCGCTGCTCTGGTGATTCATCCTTACTGCTTACCTGACTGTAGGGTGACTTTGTGTAGGGTGGTTTTCTTTGGCTGGTGCCAGCTCTGTGCTGGAAAAGCCATGTGTCATTGACTTCAGAAACAGAGATGTATTTGTTTCTTCATGTGTAAATCTGTCTATCCTGCACTGAAAAGATAGCTCTGTGGACAAACTCTTCAACCTGGCTGAATGCAGGATCTCCAGCTAAAGCATCTGCAGGAGGTGGAGAGGAAAAAGTTAAGAGGTGATGTGATATCTGTGTTGAAATATTTGAAAGGATGTCATATGGAAGATGAAGGAACTCTGTTTTCTTTTCTGCTGCTCTAGAGACCAGGACACTAGGGAGCAATGGCTTCAAATTCTAGGAAAAGAGATTCCACCTCAACATTAGGAAGAACTTCCTGATGGTAAGAGCAGTTTGACAGTGGAATCCGCTGCTGCCTCTGTGGAATGTGGTGGAGTCTCTGGCCATTTCCGCACTATACTTTTATAGCGCTATGATTCCACTTGAAACATCCACATGCTTTGTGAATGGATGCTCACAACAATGTCTGTCCTTTCTTGTCTAAGATTCATGGAAGGCAAAGGCTGTCAGTGGCTTCTAGTCAGGACGCCTATGTTGCATTCCCAAGATGCTTTCCAGAATGCTTTCTTTGGGGGGGCATTGAAGGGCACAGTTGCGTTCCTGTTGAGCTGGCCATTATGGGAACGGACAAGGGCTGGACTGGATGGGCCCTTGGTCTGATCTAGCAGGGTGGTTCTTAAGGAGAAACGATCGGACTGCAAAGTGTTTGGAATTAAGAGGATAATTTCAGTTTTTTTTAAAAAAGAGTGTTGCTATGTTAAAGTTGCCAAATCTGTGTAAATGGGAAGGCCAGCAGGAGTTCTTGTAGCTAGCAGCTTTTATGGATTTATTTGTGTGAGTGCCTCCCCACTTCCTTCTAAAGCCAAGGCTGTTAAAATAGCAGCTTGAATTTCAGGAGTCTTGAAATCATACACTGTTGTGTGGAGGGCTTGCTCCTGAAATCCTGGTTTCTCCTGAAATAGAAGCTGTGCCTGGTAAACAAGAAAGTGGACTATTTCAGTGTAGTTGCTTGTGCTTCATTTCCTTCTTTTAGCTATCTTCTAGATGTCTTCCAGCTCTTTAGAGGGCTCAGAGCCCCTCATCTACATTACTGTGACAGGTGGTGTGTGGTTAGTCAGTTCTACTAACTTTTTAGTGAGCCTAGTGGGTGAAACAGAGAGAGATCGTAGTTTCTGTAAGCCAGCTCCTACTGAGTTCATGGCAGAGGTGAGACTGAAAGGAGGGACTTGCAGATTCATGGCTGGAGATCTCTCAAACACCCTCGTGCTGATGAAGTGAAACAGAATTGCTGGTCCCAGGAAATGTGCCTATTACCTGTAAGGCCAGCAGTCGCAAGCTCTTGTCTGAAGGCCTTTGCTGGAGTTCTGGCTAGTAAATCAGAGCTGAGCTAGGGGCAGCAGAAACTCTGCTTTGAACAAGCCTGCCTTCAGCCTTTTAACTGGAATTGGAAAACTTTTGTTGTTTAATGTATATATTAATTGCAAACCCTGGCATTAGTTTTGAATTTTGGTTGTGCGGGTACTTGACACGCCCCTGATTTGCATCTGCTGCTGTTCGGAAATTGAGGGCTTTATGTGGGGAATTCATATGATGAGACCTGGCTATCTCTTCATTTCCCTCCTCTGCCCTTCTTATTGTTCCTTCTGTTTTGAAAATCTCCAGAGTTCCTGGGCAGGACTGCTGTTTCTTTCAGGATTTTTGGTGCAGATACAAGACATAGTTTAAGCCTCTCAGGTGCACCTGTGTGTGATACCAACTCAAGAAAGTTTGTGTTCTTCTTTTTAGAATTGTTTATTTATGTATCCTCATCAGTACAGTGGCCCTTCCACTTTCACAAGAGTTGGGGGTGCAGAACCCTCATGAAAGTGGGAAAAACCCTGAATAACTCCCTTTCCCATTGTCGGGGTACCCTCCATAATTAGTTTGGGAAAGTAGTACTGATGGGTTATGCAGTAGTAAGAACTGTAGTATGTAGTCAAAGCACCTAGATAGCTTCACATGCAGCTGCTCATGTGCAGTAACATTCCTAGAAGCACCGTTATGTAAACATGCAAAGGTTCTCACCAGATAGTATCCTAGTAACAGCATTGGGCCTAGAGAAGCAAGGTCATCTGTAATTGGCTCCGTGAGAACAAAGGGGAGCATTATAACATACTGTCTCTGTAATCTCACTCAGTTTGAATCACTAACGTCATGTACTCTGTTCATGCTCATGGATAAAGCTTGCTTCGCGTGATTGTGTGTTTGAATCAGTTCCTGACACCCATGGTCTCCCTCCATTCCCTTCCAGGACTTTCTCCTCCTATTCCCTTGCCTTTTGCTCTGGTGCATGTGCTGTCCTTCTCCATGCTTTGTCAAGAGGCAAGAGAATGGGAGAAGGGGAATGGAGGGAAAGGCGTGCACACACCTTGTGAATAATCAAATTCATGCAGCTCAAACCTGTGAATGTGGAAGGGTGACTGTATGCATAATGCTGTTCTAAAATAAAGCAATAAAACTAATCCCTAAACTAATCACTCAAATCCCTGCCCAAGGCATACAGCTGTTCTTCCTGGCACCTACCTGTTGATTGAGTCATTTGTGCAACATTGCTTTCTTGAAGGGGAAGTAAAAGAACTATATCTTTTTTGCATTTCTTGGAAAAAAACCTGCTTTGCCTAGTTCTCCTCCTTCCCCCCAGCGTTTCAGGCAAGGGTCTGTTTGCAAGCCTGGTTTAAGATGATACATTCATTAAGAATTTTTCTGCCACACCCCAGTTTACTTAGGAACACATTCTGGATTCTGAATTCAGCAAAATAGGATTTCTTATTTTTGAACAAGGTGGACTCTCAGCCTAGGCAGGCATGGGGCTTTCTCTGTTTCCATCTGATCTATCGACCTGAAGAGCTAGCCTGACTCCATTAGTCCTACAGTGTGTCTCTGTATCTTCAAGGGAGATGTTCCTGGACTTACCACAGATAATGAAAAAAAGCAGATAGTAGAGAATGCTACCTTTTCAATGCGGTGAATGATGTAGATATAGAGAGGAGTATGCAGCTTGGAGAAGAAGTCCTAAAACTGAATGGAACTTTAGAATCCTAGAGAAAGAAGGCTTTGCAGCCATTATTTGCAGCCCAAAGCCAGTGCCATGATCAGATCATGCAACCAGGAGGCCTACTAAGTGATTGGGTAGCATACAGCACATGTATACAGTGAGAAAATGTGAGATGGCTTGGACAACACGAGACAACTTGACAGTATGAATGAATGGCGTGCTGTTTCTGGAATATTCCCTTCCCTTCCATTTTCTGTGTAATACTTTACAGGAATTTCTATTCCATTTATGTACTTCCCTTTATAACTTCAATTTCCATTAAATTCAAATTAATATTTTAGAACCACATTTCAGCATGGGGAAGTGAAGTCAAGTATACTGGTAACTTAGAATAGGAGAGATGTACTGTACCTTCTTCAGATGGTCAGGATGTTGGATCCTACATGCAGCTGTAGGCATTCATGAATTCAGTTGCCCTTAGTCACTGTGGAGGGGACAAATCCTGTGGTCTGTGGCCAAATTCAGCCCAGACGCCCTGGGGACTTCCCTGTTCCTTTTGTATCTTTGCTAACATTCACTGTCTGCTTTTTTCTCTCTTTCGTCTGTCTCTGTGCTGCCTACCTGGAGGCTCAAGATGCTGAGCCGTTTGTCGGGGCTGGCAAACACTGTTCTTCAGGAACTATCAGGGGACGGAGAAGATGGCGGCGCTGCTACTACACCTACTGTAAGTACCCTTTCCCATCTCAGAGTTACTGCAGGTTGGGAGAGGAAGGGTTTGTGATAGTTGCTTCTTTTCCTCTGAATTGCTCTCTTTGTCCTGTTGAGTGAGGCCATGCAAGACCTGAAAATCTAAAGGCTGTTTGTGCTTGGAAACAGCACCATGGATTGTCTTGCAAGTGGATGGAGTCCTCCATTAACACTGAAGGAGTGTTCTGCTTCAGATGTCCTCTCTCTTGACTGTACTGCCAAGCCATACAGCCAGCTTCTGCACTCATGTCTCCTTCCATACGAGGATTGGTACAGGCCCATATTCTGTGCAGTCCAGGAGATTGGTCTAAAAATGACAAAAGCACCACTTCTATTTGTGTGTTATTCATACATTCATCAACATCCTGCTTTTTCTCCAGCTCTGGGACTCAAAATGGCTTACAGTGTTAAAACAAATACAGTGTAAAAATCTCACATCATTAAGACATACAAATGGTAAAATGTAATTTATCCACAAATAGAATTAAAAGCAATTTTAAAAACATGCCAACTAAACACAGCGACAAAAACAGACCACCTTGTTAAATGCCCTTCCCCCATCAGCAGTTGATTCTCAACGGTATGTCAAAAGAGACAGCTTTTGCCTGCCGCTGGAAAGACTCTGTTGAGAGAGCCAGACCAGCTTTTCTAGGGCTGGTATTCCTAGAGGCTGGGAGCAGCCCTGCCTCCTGCGTTCCCACTAGATGCACCTGTGAGAGTCACAGGGTGGAGAGACAGGCCGGTTGTCTTTTGGTTCCACTCTCAGCTCCCTGTAGCTGCAAACCACACATGCCTCTCTACCACCTGATTTCCCCCTGCACTTTGAATACTGAATGATGACTGACTTTTAGCTGGGTATGTCAGTTTTTAAAAATAAATTGATAAAGGGTTTTCAAAGTATAGTGGGTTCTCCTTTACTACAACCTCCACATGCATAATGTGAGTTCATGCAAAGTATTGCCTCCCGTTATATTCAGTGGAATGCTGCGGGTGCATGTTTGCGCTGCAGCAGCCACGCTCATGTTGCATCCATTGGCTGTAATGGGACACAACACTTCACATTTTTGGTTTTACATGGGGGTTTCTGGAATGGAACCCTTGCATATACAGAGGACATACAAACAAACCACTAATTACAACAAACAGATAAGAAAATATTAACAAGAAAAAATGCAAGAGAAAAAAGGAGAATGCTAGGTACTAAAACTGACTAAAGACACTAAAAATATTAAAAATGGTTTCCAGCTTTCCTAATGCAGATTATAAATGGCTCCATAAAATAACTTCTCTAGTTAGAAATACCATTCAAATGCTTCAACTGCTGCTTTTCCAAATCTACAAATTGTTGAAGCCAACAGTCAGAACATTGTATTCTTTTTCTTACAGAAAGGCTGTTAATGGTTTCCAGTCTTTTGTAGCTTGGTATGTGAATTGATGTCTCCTAAAAATTCAGTAACTGAAGAGGCATTGAATGTTCTGTCTGTGGTGCTTGATTTGGGTGGCTCATTCCCTTATGCAGAATCATCAATTGCTGACTGCAGCATGAAGCAGACCTGCGTAGGCCTTTGGGCTATTATTCCAGTTATACGCTTCTTCAGCTAGCAAATGTTTGTTCCTGTGGATGATGATGATGCCAGCTTTTGGCATCAAGAGCATCTGTTGTGGAGGTGCTTCTCACAGAATTCTTCTTCTTGCAGGGCCCACAGTTGGAGCCCAGCCAGCAGAATGGAGAGGAGACCCCGGAGGATGTGCTGGAACGGCTGGCCCACACAGAGAGGCTGGTGGCACAGCTGAAGGACCTGGTCCGGGAGAAAGATGCCCAGCTCCAGCAAAAGGATGCTTTGCTCCAGGTACCCATGCTGTGCTCTGTGATGGTCTCTCACTTACAGCTCTCCCCTCCACTGGCCTAGAGCCTTCCCTCTGCTCTAAGCTGGAAAAGGACCAGAAGGCCATCCTGGGCTTTGGAGTTAGCAATAGCATGTGTATTTCTATACCGCTTACCAGCTAAGTGCTTTCTAAGCGGTTTACAATGTTTACAATTGCCCCCAACAAGCTGGGTACTCATTTGACCAACCTGCAGAAAGATGGAAGGCTGAGTCAACCTGGAGCCCAGCAGGATCGAACTCACAACTTTGTGGCTGCAGTCCCAGCATTTACCCACTGCTCCACCAGGGTATTGACAAGCTGGACTATGTCCAGAGAAGGGTGACCAAGATGGTCAAAGGTCTGGAAAGCATGAAGCCCTGTGAGCTGGGTCCATTTGGTTTGGAGAGGAGAAGATTGAGAAGTGGCATGATAGCTGTCTTTAAATATCTGAAGGGATGCTGGATAGAGGAAAGAGTGAGCTGTTGTCTGCTGCTCCAGAGAGTGTAATATTCTAATTACAAGAAAAAAGAGTCCCCCCAAAGAGCTTAATGCAGTAGATTGCCTCAGAGAGTGACTGGACTCTTCATCTTTTGGGTGGTTGGATGGGCGTCTTTCAGGAATGCTGTAGTTGTGTACTCCTGCATGGCAGAATAGAGTTGGATTATGTGTTCCTTGCGGTCCCTTCCAGTTTAAGAGTCTATGATTCTATTCTGTGATCAGGCCCACCTTCTTGTCCCAAGGCTAAACCTTACCCCACCTCCGCCTCTCTGGAATTCACTCACATCAGCATCCCATAAAAAAGATAAGGCAAGAAGGAACAGCATGGAGCAAGTAATACTGAATGTTTCAAGTAAGCTACCTTTGTTTCCTGTGGGAAAAAGAAGATGGCTCCCATCATAATGGAGAGAAAGATTGTTCATAAAATCCTAAAATTGGAAGAGACCCCAAGGGCCATCCAGTTCAACCCCCTTCTGCCATGCTGGAGGACAGAATCCAAGCACTGACAGATGGCCATCCACCCCCTGCTTAAAAGCTTCCAAAGTAGGAGACTCTGCCACACACCATTGAGGCAGCAAAATCTTCCACTGTTGAACTGCTCTTACTGTCATGAAGTTCTTTTCCTGTAGTTTGAATCTCTTCACCTGTAGTTTGAATCCCAGTTCCTTCCCTCCAAGATCTCTTGCCATCCTTCATCTTGCAGGCATTAGAGCTGCTTCTGTTTGCCTCTAAAGTGTTAGTTGTTGTGCTGTGTTGCTGTGAATATTTTGTCACTGCTGTGTGTTGTATGGTTCCCTCCTCTAGGAAGAAAAGCAGGCTTCAGAGGCCAAACTACTGAAGCTGAAACTGCAAGCCAAAGCAAAGCTGGCATCTCTGAACAAACGCATTGAAGAGCTGATGGAACAAGGGGTGGCTTCGCCTGCAAGCGGCCTGCCGGGAGAGCCACAGCCTCCCACTGGGGTGAGCCTAAACCGGCCACTTGGTGCCAAGGTCAAAGTGTTTCCAGAGTGCCTTCCTCTCAGCACTAGGAGGGGGAGTCATGGCTTGGTCAGTCTTGGTCTTCTTGCCCTTGTGGATGAACCCCAAGTGATCTGCCCTAGCCACATTTTTGTAAAAGGAAGCTGAATTCGGCAGTTTGAATGACCTGTACCAGAGGTGCGAAACTGCAGTCTGATTGCAGCCCTACAAATGTCTTCCCAGGCTTCCCCACAGCTCCATGCAAATGCTTTTTAAAAATTGAGATAGTTTTCATCCCTAAATGGGCCAAGATGGATGAGAAACACCTGGCCCCTGTTTCAGAAAAGGCAGTTCATCTCTATTTACAGTCCCATAAAATGAAATCAGCAGTTGCAACTGCAGTTGAGTTCCAGTTGCCTTGGGGGTGGGATGCAGCCTGCCACAGGGGTGGAAATCATCCCAGTCCCCTCTGCATTTGCCCTCCCTGACCAATTCCAGCTGAAGGGATTCTGCTCATTTTTGCTGCTTTGCCGCATACCCTTTCCCTTTACTCTTCCTGCTAAGCCCTGCTGAAGGCCTGTAAGCTTAGTGGGGAAACCCTTCCAAATACTCAAGCCCCTCAGCTGAGCCACAGGTAGCATCGGCTTAGCTCCCCTCTGGCTTTTGAGATCACTCAAGAGGCATTTCCCATGGTTTTCAAGTTCATTTTCTGAGTCATAGAGACTGGAACCTTGCTTTTAAAAAGCAAAGCAAAATGGGAAACTGACATTTTCTATAGATCTTATGTCCCAGAAATGTGGGGAATAGTTTCTATTGATATTTGCTGTTGAGTTTTCTTTGACTTATGGTTATCTTATTTGTGAAAGACCTTCAAGAGACCCTGTTCTTAACAGCCTGGCTCTGGGAGCTGTGGAGTCAATCTACCTGTAATGTAGTCTTCCTCTTGCTATCTACTTTGCCCAGCATTATCATCATTTCCAGTCAGCCATGACTTCTCATGATATGCCCAAAGTAAAACAAGCCTTAGTTTAGTAATTTTGGTTTGTGGGGAGAGTTCAGGCTTGACTTTCTCTAGGACTCATTTATTAGTCTTTTTGGTTATCTGTGTTATCCATAGAACTCTTCTCCAGAACCATGTTTCAGATGAGCTGTTTTCTGTCCTTTCGTCTTAATTTGCAAGCCAACGTTGGCCTAAACCATTCTTTCCTGACCTTCAGCTTTCCAGATGTTTTGGATTTCAAATCTCAGAATCCCTGACAATCGGCCAGGCTAGTGGATCTTCTGGGAGTTGAAGTTCGAAATGTTTGGAGTGCTAAAGATTGAGAATCGCTGGCCAAAACCCAGTGTTGCCCAGGGAGACATAAGCAAGCATCTGCTTATCGAATAGGATTCTTTCCCCCAATCTGGATCTTTGTGGGGTCCTTCAGAGCTCCAGAACAAATGTTTGGGGTGGGGAAGAAGGAGATTTTTAAAAATATACTATTGATGTCTGTGGTGGCAGAAAGGCATCCCTGGATAAGGCCTGTTTACTTTGTTTCAAGTAAACTTCTGCAGGTGTGCTTCTCCAAATTCTACTCTTATGAAAAATGGTGAGGAAAGACCCTTCTCTAAAGTACCTAAGATGTCGTGAAGGGAACCTCCTCATATGTAAAGCTTTTTTTTTACCATTTTAAAAAAGGGTTTATATTTTGTAATGTAAAAGGTTTGGTTTCTTTTAAACCAAAACATTGTGAAAGAAAACTTAAGCACATTTTTTTTGGTCCCATCGAGTGCCCTTTTCTGTTTCTCTTTTTCGCATGCAGCTTCTTTCTCAGTCACCTGCCACCATTCTTCTCTCTGCCCTCAGGTTGACAGTGACCAGGGAACGTCTGACAAATCAGAAGAGAAGACAGAAGGGCTGCGAGGGAAGCTTCAGGAGCAGGAGAAGATGGTGGAGGAGCTGCAAGAACAGCTGGAGGCAGCGACAGGGAACCTGACGGAGGCACAGGCCCAGGTATGGCGGAGATCCAGGCGGCTCCATTTCCAGTGTTTCTCTTGGCATTCTAGGACTCTCTGGGGCAGGCAGGGTTGGGGAACCCCAGGTCTTAGGGTTGCGTTAGACCTCCCTGTGGCCTCACTCTGATCCTTTGGCATTCCCTGGAAGACCACAAGTCCCTTCCTGTGTGCCATTTGGGGAGGGATGGAGAAGAATTTCAGGTGTGTGCGCGCGTGCGCGCCATGAAGGTGTTTCTGGATGCCCTGGGAGCTGCATGGCCCATTGGCCACGTTTGCCCACTCCTGTTTTGTGGCTAAGAAGCTAGCAAGGAGGTAGAGGACTGGCTGTGAAAAACTGAATGACTTAGCAGGAATGGATAAATTATCTGCTTTGATTAGAGAAAAATCTTTGGTGACTTCTTTGAAGGACTGGGAATCCCAATTACCTTTTTTTGGCAGCGGGGAGGAAGGGTAATAGTACTGGGGCTTGGGAATTAATATAATTCTTTTACTGGAAAAAGTGTAATAAGTAATGTTAAAATGGGGGATAAGATTGCAGTACTTGGAGGTCACGTTTCTATTTTCATATATTTGTCTTTATATTTCACCTATTTTATTTATCTACTTCTTCCTTCTTTTTTTTACTTACCAGTTTTTTCTTTGAAGTAGTTATACTTTTTAATGTATTTAGAAAATAAAAATGGAAGTAAACAAGGTAGCAAACCCTTTGTAAATCATGGGAATGCAGGAATGCTAGTTTTAACACTAGTTTTAATCTGAAATGCTAGTTTTTAAGCTGTAATTCCTCCAGTCACCGTTTGGCTTGTAACATGCCTGGTGTTTCCCATGACGGCTATGCAGCATCTCCTTTCTCTTGGCAGCTCAGCACTCTGCAAGAGGAAATCCGGCAGAAGGACTCACTCCTTGAGGAGCAGGCCTCTCACCACCAAGCTGAATTGCAGCGTCTAGCAACCCAGTCAGCTCTGGAGGCAGAAATGCAGCAGGTGAGCTGCCAGTGGCTTTGGAGGAGGACCTCCTGGCTTTGGGTGGGAAGGGGACTAACCACCTGATGAGGCCATGAGATGGTTGGTTCCTTGGTAAGCAAAAGGGGGAGGTAGGTGCAGGAACTGGGTTTTGCCTGAGCCAGAGAGTGCCTCGTATCAAAGGTCTGTGTTGTGATCCCAGAACTTCACCCCTGGTCACTAAGCTGTTTCTTTCTCTCAGAATCTGAGGCTCTTGCAGCGGAAGCTGGAGGAACAAGAGGCTGCCTTACTGGGGCGAACTCAGGTGGTGGAATTGCTGCAGCAGGAGCTGAATGGGGCTGAGGAGCAGAAGCAGGTATTCATAGCGGGCCTTTTCCAGCTTGGAGTTTGTGAGAGCTTGTGCCCAAGGGAGAAGGACCCTACCCTTCTTGAACATGTGTCCTGTCAGTCAACCCCCCCCCCCCCGCAGGTGGCAAGCAGGGAGGTAGTTTGCTTCAGAAGATTGCCCACAAAGTTCAGTTTGTTGTTAATTGCTGCCAAGTTGACTTCAACCTATGGCAGCCCTATGAATGACAGATCTCCAGGCCACCCTCTCATCAAGAGCTCTGCTCAGGTCCTGCAGACTCCAGGCAGCCGTGGCTTTCTTGATTTACAACAGGAAGTGACCACTTCCTGTTTTAGAAAAGGCCTCTCTTGGGCAGTAATTGGCCCAGGGTGGGCCCCAGATATGGTGGAAATTTTCTTTGAGAAATAATTTTTTTTTAATTTCCTGTGAGGCAGCATGCAGTTTGCAGGCCACACTTTGCCAACCCCTGCCACTGAGCATTGGAGTGGCATTTCCGATTTTTCTCAAGAGTGAAGGAAACTCATGTACTGATTCCTCTCTCATTCATTCCCTTGCTTTTCTGATAGAATTGAATCATGAAAATTAAATCATAGAGTTGTAGAGTTGGAAGGGGACTTCTGGCTTATCTGACTTGAGTCAGAAAAGCAAGGGAATAAGTGTGAGAGGAATCAGTACAGGTTTGCCTTCAGCTTTGAGAATCCCTGAGCGTTGGCTAAGCTGGCAGGGGATTCTGGGAACTGAAGTCCAAAACATCTGTAGAGGTCCAGAGTGGGAGAACCACTGAATTTTAACCCCCTCCCACTGCAGGAATCAGTTCTGTTCTGCTCCCTTCCCACCTTTCCCAGGTTCTTCTGGAGGAATAAGGGGAACTAGAGAAGAGACAGAGTCTTAGGCCAGAGGTGTCAAACTCAATTTCATTTTGGGCCACATCAGCACTATGGTTGCCCTCAAAGGGCTGGTCGTATCTGTAAGAATACATAAATGTATCTACTCTTCTGTCATATTAAATAATTGCCTCTGCATTATTACTGATTTTTAAATTGCTTTCCCTCTGCATCAACTTTTCTTTTCTTGGACATTTTGGGGCCATTTGATTGTAGTTTACGGTCCCTCTACCTCTGTAAATTGACATAGAATTGGTTGGTATGTCCAAAGTGTGCCACTTTCTGCTCCCCAGACCCTCCCTGTGCCTCTTTCTGCCACAGCTGCAGGAGAGGTGCGCGGGCTACATGAAATGGCATGGTGGGCCGGATTCGCCCTGCGGGCCTTGTGTTTGACACATGTATCTTAGGGTGTTAAGACGATTTTATTCTTGGTTAGCCCAACACATTTCAGCCGGGTAATATTTACTTGCATTCTTCAGGGGCTGTTAAAAGACAGAAGAAAGGAATGAGATAATAGATAAACAACAAAAATTGTAACAGAAAACAAGTTACAATATCAATTATGTGTATGTTTATCTTACATAAAAATGCATGTAAAATGTCCCTGTTTTAAAAACATCTATTAACCGAGATGAACTCATACAAAAACAAAATAATTCTTACAGTGCAACTTTACAGCCACCTCTAGGGATTTCAGAAATAGAAGTTTTTGAGCTTATACCTGGTAACTGATTGTTTGAGGCAGAGTGTTGTGCTGTTCCATTGTTGTTTGTTGTTGTTATTATTTAGTCCATAGGGAACTAAGGTGTCAAATCTCAGTATCTGATCCATTTCTTTTTAAATCAGGGTCCTCTCATTCTGAGAAAAAGGGTTTGTTGAGCACCCGAAAGTTCTGATCCTTAAAAGTGTGATTGTGTTACCAGCAAGGGACAGCTGATCTTCTGATCCCAATGTTGCCAGGGTGTACCCTTATACAGATTTTTAAGACTTTAGAAGATAGATTTTTCCTATATATGATTTGTTGCAGGGACATCTGATGGCATAAATCCTATATGGAGTGCTACAAAGCTGAAAATTGTTTCAAGGTGTATGCTTTTTTTCATTGTGAGTCTGTTCCTTTCCCAGGTTCTTCTGGAGAAATGCCAGAAGGCTGAGGCTGAGCTAGATTCCCTGAGAAGCTCTTTGGCTTCCCAGAGGGAGGAGTCCCAGCGCCTGGTGGAGAGGCTGGAACTGGAGGTGGCAGAGAAGAAGATGACCTCCCACTGTTTGCAGGAGGAGGTGCAGCAGCTCTCTCAGGAACTGGCCTGCGCCAGAGCCGACCACGAGCGCCAGAGCCAAGCCGTAGAGCAGAGACACGTGGAGGAGATGGCAGAGAAGAACCAGGAAATCACCCAACTCCGGACTGCAGAGCAGGATTTGCGTTCCCGCTACGAGGCACTTCAAGCTGAGAATGCCCGGCTGCAGCAAGAGAGAGATTGGCCACCGGAGGGCACCACTGAGGGCAGTCCCATCCTGCAAGGTCAGAATCCAGATCTCTTAGTTGTATGGGGATCTTGCTTGAAGGCCAGCATGGCTTAGTGGCTTGATTTTCATTTTACTGCATGTACAGCATCCTAGTATCATTATATTAAAATATATGACTGGTAGGAGGTTACACTTTCATAAGGACTGAACCTTTATACCATCTGCTTCTCTTCAGAGGATAAATTTCATAAATGGGACATGCTGGATTAGCCCACATTCTCTTGTGCACAGTTTTCTGTTGGCACTAGAGAGAAGATACATCTTTGACACCAGATGGGGGCTAGGAAACTAACATACGGTATTTCTGTTGTAGGAGAATCTCCTGAGATGCTCCAGGAATCTGACCGTTCTCAGGCTGAATCTGAAGCACTTCCAGCCCAGGTCTCAGAGGAATGCTGTTTGTCTGCTGGTGATCCCCGAGGCTTCGTTCTGGTGAGTGAGGGAATGGCCGGAGACAGGGGCTGGGAGGCCAGTGAAGCTGCAACTGTGGCAGCGGGTTCAGAGGGCGGTTTGCCTTTGACCAAGCTGAATGGTCGTAACTGTCTTACGTGGGCTGTCACGATGGAGATGTATCTCCGGAGGGAAGGCACGTGGGGAGCTGTTTCTGTCCCTCCAGCCCTCCCTGCAGACGCGGCTGCTGCTGCCAGAGTGCAGGAGAAAGCTCTGACCAGCATTTTTCTCACTGTGGAAGACAGCCAGCTGGTACACATCAGAGGACTAGCTACAGCTCGTGCTTGCTGGGACACCTTGCAAGTGGTGTATGTGCGCAGGACTGCAGGCAGCAATCTTTCTCTCATGAAGAGGCTTTATGGAGCAGAACTCAGGCCAGGCATGTCAGTCAATGAGCACTTGCAGAATATGGCCAATACCTTTATTGCTCTGAGTGAGAGGGGAAATTTTTATGGAAGCTGATAAGGCCATTTACATCCTGTGTTCCCTCGACTCGAGCTGGGATGTCCTGGTGGCTACCATGGACACCATTCCAGAGCAGAATTTGACCGTGGCCTACGTCACCTCTCGCTTGCTGGAGGAAGAAGAGCGGCGTGCCGAGAGAGGTCCCTTGGAGGCTGCTGTTGTCGAGCCTGGACCCGGGAGGAAGTCTGCCAAGGGTGGTGAGGCGAAGCTGAAGGGGCTGGTGAGAACCAGTGCTGCGCGGAGGTGCTACAGATGTGGGTCCACTACTCATCTCAGAAAAGACTGTCCACAGGACAAGCAAGGCGGGAGCGGCGCCCGAGGCAGGGGCTCAAGAGGTGGTTGTGGGAGTCGTCCATGTGTTGCATTTGCAGCTGGCAATGTTGACTCTTGAGGTTGCCAGGACACTGAAGAAGCTCTTTGGCTTTTGGACAGTGGGCGTTCTCAATATCTTGCTAACTGTAAAGGTTTGTTTAAGTCTTTAGGCCAAGCCTGTGTTGCTACTGTTATTCTTGCCGATGGGGCTAAGGCTAAAGTCCAAGGAGTGGGAGTCTGCTTCTATTCCTGCTTTAGATATGTATCTTGACAATGTTTTATTTGTGCCTTCACTTGATTTCTGCCCACTCTCTGTTTCAGAGTTAACTCAAAGTGGTTTTGAGGTTTTGTTCACAAAGTGTGAGGGCAAAGTTCTAAAAGGTGGGGCTGTTTGTGCGGTAGCTGAGTTATGTGACAAACTGTATGAACTCAAGTTCAGATCCAGTGTTTTCACTCTGTTTGATAATAAGCCACAACATGATGAATGCATACATTTGTTGCACAGGAGAATGGGGCCTGCAAGTTCTCCTGTATTAAAAAAGTTAGCTGGCAGCTGTAAGGGATGTTATTTAAAATCTTGTGAAGCCTTTCTTGACTGTGCCATTTGTAAGCAGTCTAAATCCATGCAGCTCCTTGCTCCCAGATCTAGTACCTGGATTCCAGAGGCTCCTTTTCAAATTGTTCATTGTGATGTTGTAGGGCCCATGTCTGAGCCTAGCCTTGGAGGAGCAAAATTTTTTCTGATTATGGTTGATGACTACAGCAGATACACATTCTGTTATTTGCTGAAGCAAAAATCTGAAGTTTGGCAAGTAATTAAGAACTGGTGTTCCTATGTTGAGAGACAGTTTTCTTACAGGTTAAAACTCTCCAGACAGATTGTGGTGGGGAAATTTCAGCTGAGAGTCTTCAACAGTGGCTTAGGAGTAAAGGCATTGTCCATAGGACGACTGCTTCTTTTCCCAGTTTCAAAATGGTATTGCTGAGAGGACAGCTGGTCTGTTGCAGATTCTCATGCGTTCTTTGCTTACCGATGCGGACCTGCCCCTGAAATTTTGGGGAGAGGCAGTTCTGACTGCCAGTTACATACATAACAGGCTTTGGAGTTCTGTTTTTCAGACTACCCCGTATGAGCGTTTGTTTGGCAAAAAGCCTTCTGTCTTTCATATGAAGGTCTTTGGCAGCTTTGCCTGGGTTCATATTCCAAAAAACCAAAGGAGAAAAGGGGAGCCAAAAGCCCAGCGTCTGAGATTCTTGGGCTATGAACCAGGTTGCAAAGGTTACAGATTCTACGCAGGAGGAGGTAACTGTGGTTTCAAGAAATGTGAGTTTTGAGGAACACGCAGATTGGTCATGCATTTGTTCTAAATCTGAGATCCTCCTTCCTACTTCAGATGTGCCAGACATCCAAGCTCCGCAGCCAACCTCCCCAGCTCCTGGTCCCTTGAGGGTTAAATCTGAGTCAGAGCCAGAGCCAACACAGGAGGGGGCTGTGGGGGGTGAAGCAACTCAGAGTGGAGAGGGAAAGAAAAAAACCCTGAAGCAGTCTCGCAGCTCAGATAATGATGAAGGGGAGATAGCCAGGCCTGCTCAAGTTCCTAGGAGGTCAGAAAGAAAGACCAAGGGTCAACCTCCGCAGCGCTACACTCACGGCACCCACACTGTACGCGTTTGTTTAGCAAATTGCGAACCAACTAGTTTTGCTGAAGTTGAAAAAATGCCTGAGGTGCAGGCTAAACCCTGGTGGGAGGCAGTGCAACAGGAAATGGACTCTGTGGCACAACACAAAGTTTTCACATTGTGCCAAATCCCCGAGGGTGTTACTCCTGTAAACTGTCATTGGGTTTATAAGCTAAGAACGACAGCACCTGGGGAAGTCAAACATAAAGCTTATCTTGTAGCACGGGGTTTTGCCCAGGAGGAGCAAACCTATGATGAAGTTTTTGCCCCCACTGTAAACACAGAAAGCATATGTTTGGTGCTAGCAGTTGCTGCTCAAAGAAATGCCGTAATCACTCACTTCGATATTACAACTGCTTATCTCAACGCTGACCTGCCAGAGGAAATTTACATGTTACAACCTCCTGGTTTTCATGAAGGAGGGGCAAAGATGGTGTGGAAACTTGAAAAATCACTGTATGGGTTGAAACAGTCTGCCCGTTGTTGGAATATATGTTTAGACAAAGCTTTGCAGGAATGTGGCTTCAAACAAAGCAAAGCTGTCCCCTGTGTATATGTCAGAGGTTCTGGGAAGAATCAAGAGATTCTCTTGGCATATGTCCACGATTTGTGTTTGGTGTGTAATACACAGCAGCAAGTGCAGCAGTTTGTCAATGAATTAGGCAAATGTTTTCAAATTAAAAATTTGGTGTCAATACAACATTACCTTGGTATAGCAATACAGAAAACAAAGGGTGGCTTCCTAGTAGATCAAAAACAGAAAATCATGCAACTGTTGCAGAGATGTAACATGTCTGACTGTAAAAGTGTAAAGATGCCGATGGTTCCAAGGTTCACCGGAAGTACTGGAGATGCCATTTTTTCTGACAAAAAGCTATACCAATCTGTTATTGGGTCATTACTCTACATAGCAGAGACCTGCTGCCCTGATATTGCCTTGGCTGTAAATATATTAGGAAGAGCCAACTCTCGACCTACTCAGTACCACTGGCAAGGAGTAAAAAGAGTCTTAAGGTATTTAAAAGGTACTGTGAACTATTGTTTGTGTATTACTCTTTTTCAAACACCAGAAATTGTTTGTTATTCTGATAGTGATTTCGCAGAGGATATATTGGACCGCAAAACCACAACTGGGTGTGTTGTAAAATACAGTGGTGCCCTGATTTACTGGAAAGTTAAGAAACAAAGTACTCTGGCCACCTCCACTGCAGAGACAAAGTATGCAAGTCTCTCTTATCTCTACAATGAGTTAATCTGGTTTACACAGCTTGCAAAAGATTTGCATTTACCCCTTGGAATGCCTGTTAATGTGTTTTGTGATTCACAGGCCTGTATCCAGGTGGCCGTAAGAGAAAGGGTCAAGTCCCAAACCAAACATGTGGACATCAAGTACCAGAATGTGGAACAGTCTGTTCAAAACAAGTTCATTCAACTCACTTACTGTGCTACACAGGAGAACCTGGCAGATGTATTTACTAAGCCATTAGCTGCAGTTAAACACACACAAATGCTTGAACGTATGGAGATAATAGATCCTGCAGTTCCAATGCTCAAAGCAACTCCGAGACAAGAGGAGGAGCGTTAAGATTCTAGGCATTCCAGTCTTCTATCTGAGAGATGCTTTCTCAGCTACGTGATTTTTGTCTTCTCTCTGCTCTGCTTGGTTGCCTGGTAAGACAGTGTGACCCAGACAACTGATAAGCAGCACCTGGTTTCCCTCTGTGTGGGAATGCTGGCTTGTTTTGATAAGCGGTCACACAGAGCCTATAAGTTCAGTGAGAGGTTTCTCACTCTCTCTCTCTCTTCCCTCTCCTCCATCTGGTATTGCTTTTTGCAGCCTGCATTTTCACTCTGTGTCACGCCTGGGCACAGAGAAGCCTAATGGGTTTTTTCCTGGCTTTCTGACACCAGTTTGCTACAAGTGAATAACTATGCTCTATGCGATAAACACTAGAATAATTTTGGGAAATATGTTTTGGCCTGGACTCTGTTCGTTTGACTCTGCTGGTTTTTTTTGCCTGGCCTGGAGCTGTTGCAGCCTTGTGTGGGCCATGTTTCTTCCTCTCATGCCTATGGAGTACAGCGTGGCTCCTGGAAACTCTTACAGTTTCTGCAGTGAGTGAGGTAACAGCTTCCACACAGTCAGGCAAAGCCTCTCTTTGAACTGAGTGAAAGTACTGGTCAGGCAATGCAGTCTTTGTTCTCTACCCCCTCTACTCCAACCTGAGAATGGTGTGGTGGGTGCTGTCAGACCCAGTACTGAAGGCCAGCGGCCTGCTGTGGTTAGGAGTGCCCTTGCCCACCTTCAGCTGGTGTGTCAGTTGCACCTTTTCCAAGAAAGGACAGATATGGCTACAATAAACTATACTTTCATTAGTGCTCAGTTAGGCCACTGTAATGCACTTTGTACATGGGGCTGCCTTTGAAGAATGTTCATGTAAGGTAGTTAGGACAAAATTTGGTTGCTTGACTGGCTAAGACAGTTATCTGATTGCCTTTAGAGACAAAATATTGCTGGTCTTGAGTCCTTTGCACTGGATTCCAGCTTGCTTCCAAAATCAAATCAAGGAGCTGGTTTTGATCTACACAGCCCTAAGTGGTTTGAGGTCAGGATATCTGGAAGGGGGCCCCTCTGTATGTGAGCCTGCCTGGCTTTGGAGGTCTTCAGCAGAGACCCTTTTTAATGTCTCGGCATCTTTAGATGTTGGACTGACGAGTATACTGGATATGGTTTTCTCTGCGGCAGCCTCATGATGATAGAAGTCTTTTCCAAGGGAAGACTGGGTGGCTCCGTCACTCTTGAACTTCCTGTGGGTAGTTAAAACTAAAAACTTGAGTGTCCTTTAGAGGGGAAACACCTTGACACGCAGGACTGAATGGGTGGAGGGAACCCTACGTTTGGCTTACATTTTTATGAATTTAGCCTAAGCAGGAGTTGGGCAGATGTTCAAAGCTGTTAAGGTTTTTGTTTTTGTTTTGTTCTTTAACTGAAGTACCTGTGTGTGAGTGTAACCTGACCTGGTGACTGGTGTGATAAAAGCCCAAGGAGTGGGTATCTTTTTGTATATGTGTGTGTATGTTTGTGTAATTTTTATTAGTTTTTCCAAATACACTAAAAACTACAAATAGAAAAAAAAAAGAAAGAAAGGAAAAGAGAGAGGAAAAAAAGAAAAAAGGCTAGAAAGAGAAGGATCCAAATACACAGAAATACAGAAAAAATATGTATAGAAAAGTAAGAAAAAAAATGAAAGGTGACTTCCAACTTTCTTCTTGGCAGTTATACTCCATCATAACATAATCAAACGTCTTTTGTTATAGTTACATATTAGACTCCTTTCACATACCAAATCCTTAATAATTATTAAAACCCAAAGTTATCAAATCACATTTATTTTTGCAAAAAGATCACAAAGGGTTTCCGGTCTTTTGAAAATGTCCTTAATGATTCTTCTTTGATCAGACAAGTTAATTTATCCATTTCTGCCAAGTCCATCAGTTTCAACAGAGGGTAGTGATGAATTTGTCTATTTCTGCACATATCTTACTGGACAAGATGGATATAAGAAAGTTTGCAAGGGGTGGGTTCCTGCTGGAAAGCCCTCAGCTCAAATACTGCTTTTCTCTTCCCCAGCCAGTTGCTGAACAGGTTGCAGCAGTATTGCCATCTAGAATCTCTGGAGAGCCAGAAGAGCAGGAGATCAAGACTGTTGCAGAGGCAGCAGAGGCCAAAATGGGTACCTTACGTCTTCCTACTTTCCACTTTCTGCCTCTTAACTCTCCCTTTTAACCCTGTTACCCAAAAAGGGCTCTTGTCATTGTCTCCTTTCCCCAGTAAACAGTGTGTCCACGCTACAGAATTATAGCAGTTTGATAGCACTTTAAAACTGCCATGGTTTTGTCCTGTGGAATCCTGGGATTTGTAGATTCATGAGGGACCTTAGAATTTTCTACTACAGAGCTCTAGTCCACTCCCCTGAACTGCAGCATTAGAACCCCCCAAAATAGAGAAAGCTAAGTTCTTCACCAAAATAGAAACCCAGAGATTCTGTAGGATAGATCAGTGGCAGCTGAAGTGCTATCAAACTGCTATGGTTCTGCAGGGTGGACATGCCTTTTCATGGAGAAAGAAGGAACCAATCACAGGGCCAGTCAAAGTGCTGTAATTTTGTAGTGCTTACACATCCAAAGTGGAAACTTTTCCCCTCTGTCAAGGTTATGGGTTTGTAGGACAAATATTGGGCTCCTATACAGCTCTGGCACACAGCTGGGGCTGTTAGGAAGGCTGGTCTATACAGACCACGGGGCCAAAGCTTTAAGTTTTAGTTTTTAAGTTTTAGGGTACTTAGTTGTGTTTTAATGACTGTGACATTATACTTTATGGCTTTTACCTGTACAGTGATCCCTCCTTATCCATGTCTTGCTTTCTATGGTTTCAGTTACCTGTGGTCTGAAAATACTAATTGGAAAATACTGGTGTCCAGGTTCATGACAGCCTGCTCCAGGTTTTGCCACCCACACCTTGTCTGCCTGGCTGCTCCCCACTTTAACCACTCCTCTGCCAGTGCTTCCACTGGAAATGGCTGTGGCATCACTGGAAGTCCACCAGAAGTAGCCCTCTTCCCCGTATACTCTAGGGTTTGGTACTATCTCTGGTTTCAGGTATCCATAAGGGGTCTTGGAAAGTATCTCCTGTGGATAAGGGGGGATTACTGAATCTTGTTCTTGTTGGCAGTCTCCATGCGTCTTGCACTGAGAGAAATGTGAGATATAAAAACAGAAAAATATTTCTAGTCCACCCCCTCTACTATTCCTTCTTTGCAGCAAGCCGAAACCTCGGGGGAGGGTGCTCTTTCTTTCCCTTCTGCAGTTGGAATAGCTGTATTACAACTGTGTCCCAGTGACCAACTTATTGGCTTTCCCTTCTCCAGAGAAGAGATGAGTTCACACCCTGCCCTGGCCTGACCATGCACTTTCCATGTGTCTCCAGCACCAACAATTCACCTCCCACCAGAGCTGAAATCCCTGTCAGCCCCCCACCACATCCCACCTTGCATCTAATTCCCCTTTCCCTCTCTCTCTCTTTTCAGAGTCACTTCCTGCCACATGTGACATGCTGGTAAAGAGCCCTGACTTCGCAGCAAGCCCGGCAGACTCAAGCCAGGTAACCTCTGAGCAACAAACAAAATAAGAATGGGCCCTGGAGTAGGCAAAACATTCAGCATGAAAACAGTTCCTTCTGAGCTTCCCTGTGCAACCAATCCTCTTTGCTTAGCTATAATTAGGAGGCTTAAAAGAGGGTGGCAGGATTCTGAAGTTAACTCAGAGCTTGGCTGCTTAGCCAGACTTCCACTATTGTGCTCTGCCCATACTTTTTAATGTGAAAAGCAGGGATGTAAATCTCCATAAATTTTGTTTTCATAGACAAGAACAAATAACTTCTGCCATTCTTCTCCCTGCTGCAAGAAAATTCTCAGAATGGCACCATTTTCAAGGCAGTTTAGGAGGGAAGAAACACTGGTGGGGTGGTTGTTATCGTTGTTGTTTTTGCTTAAAATGGCGTTTTCTGAGTATAAACATGATTTTCTGTGCAGAAATTGTGTCTTCTGTGTAGAAGATTCTTGTATTCAGGGGACTTGCTTTTTGTGCAGAAACTGCAGTTTTTGTGATTTTCTTTTTTCTTTTAAACATGCATTTTTCATGCAGAATAAATCCTGTCCCCCACTATTCTTTGGTAGAGTTTTCTAACACTCAGGAAAACCAATTTTTCAACTACCTTTTGACTATTTTTGAATATTCTTTCCAACGATCTAACAAAGAGTACTTTTTTTTTAGAATCATAGAATCATAGAATCATAGAAATGTAGAGTTGGAAGAGACCACAAGGGCCATCCAGTCCAACCCCCTGCCATGCAGGAAAACCCTCAAAGCACTCCCGACAAGTGGCCATCCAGCCTCCGCTTAAAAACCTCCAAAGAAGGAGACTCCACCACACTCTGTGGCAGCACATTCCACTGCCGGACAGCCCTGACTGTCAGGAAATTCCTCCTGAGGTTCAGACGGAATCTCCCCTCCTGCAGCTTGCATCCATTGCTCCTTGTCCTGGTCTCAAGAGCAGGAGAAAACAAGCCCACTCCCTCCTCGACATGACATCCCTTCAAATATTTAAACACGGCTATCATGTCCCCTCTCAACCTTCTCTTCTGCAGACTAAACATACCCAGCTCTCTAAGTCTGTCCTCATAGGGCATGGCTTCCAGGCCCCTCACCATTTTGGTTGCCCTCCTCTGGACCTGCTCCAGCTTATCCATATCCTTCTTGAATTGGGGTGCCCAGAACTGGACACAGGATTCAAGATGAGGTCTAACCAAAGCAGAATAGAGTGGTACCAATACCTCCCTCGATCTAGACACCATACTCCTATTGATGCAACCAAGAATTGCGTTGGCCTTCTTGGCTGCTGCATCACACTGCTGACTCATGTTCAGCTTGTGGTCTATGAAGACTCCTAGATCCCTTTCACACGTACTGTTAGCCAGCCACGTGTCCCCCATCCTATATTTCTGCATACCATTTTTTCTGCCTAAGTATAGGACCTTACATTTCTCTCTGTTGAAGTTCATTTTGTTAGCCTTGGCCCAGCTCTCCAATCTGTCCAGGTCCTTTTGAATTTTGATCCTGTCATCAGGCGTATTAGCAACCCCTCCCAATTTGGTGTCATCTGCAAATTTGGTCAGCGTGCTCTCTATTCCTTCATCCAAGTCATTAATGAAGATATTGAACAGCACCGGGCCCAGGACAGAACCCTGTGACACCCCACTAGTCACTTCTCTCCAGGATGAGAATCTGCCATTGGTGACCACCCTTTGGGTACGGTCAGTCAACCAGTTACAAATCCACCTGACAGTAGCCCTGTCCAGCCCACATCTTACTAGCTTCTTTGCAAGAATGTCATGGGGAACTTTGTCAAAGGCCTTACTGAAATCAAGATATACTATGTCCACAGCATTCCCTTCATCTATCAAGCAAGTAACTCTATCATAAAAAGAGATAAGATTAGTCTGGCATGACCTATGTTTGAGAAATCCATGTTGACTTTTCGTAATTACGGCATTGTTTTCTAAGTAATTAGAAACTGACTGTTTGATGATCCGCTCCAGGATCTTTCCAGGTACTGATGTCAGGCTGACTGGGCCTGACATACTTCTCATTTTAGGCAGTCATGCAGCTGTAGGCCCATTTAATAGACGGGAAACTGTTTTTACATAGTTTGAAAAAGAGCCCTTGAGTTAGCCTGAGGTGGTTTCATTGCTTAGGTGATGGATCTTGAACTTCATCCGAAGAGTTTGTTGAGAAAGCAGAAATGTCCAGATCTTTCTGAATTTTGGGATACAATAGGAACGTCCCTTCTTCATTGCTAGCTAAACCTCCCTCCCCCCAAAAAATCCCATACCACCTCCCTTCTTCAGCCTCTGGCTTTTCCTTCTTGCTCAGAGATCCGAAGGTTGTGACTGTGCCGGGTCTCTTCTCAATGTCAGTGTCAGGATTGTTTATCAACAGGCTATTTTAGCTTTTAAGACAAAGCCTCAGACAAGAAGATTAATGTCAGAGTAACAACAAATCTGGCGCCACAGTTTAGTGTGTAGAAGACTGAAAAACACAGATCTTGGGACTTATGCCCCAAGCTTGGATAGTTACTTTAGAAAAAATAATTTGTCCCTGTTACTCATTAACAATTTTTCAAAAGTAACCTGTTGCCCTTACTCACTATAGTCATGGAAAAAGTAATTTGTCATGGTGGTGGTTGCCCTTCTTACTTTCCCATTACTCTTTCCTAGATCATCTGCATTTCCCCGGTGTGCTGGCACTGAGGCTGATTTCTAGGTAGTGCAAGGGGCAACAGGTTGTCTGACAGAGTCTTCCATTTTCCCTCTTTTTCTCATCACAAAAAAGGTCAATGGTGCTGAAAGAGATGCGGAGGAGCAGCCTCACCTGGCTCCTGGGGTCCCATCCAGCTTTGGTGGCAGCTTGCCTGATCATGGTGGTAAGCATCCGGATGAGACAGCAGAAGTAACCTCGTGACAGTGGTGTGGGGGGGTGACCTACAGACGGTCGGGGGAATCTCAGTGGGACAAACATATATGTGTGGCGGAGGAGGGAGACTCTCAGATCTCAGAGAACCACAATCTCAAAGCTTCTTTTCAAAGCATTTTGTTTTAGAATTGTAGTACGTGAAGATGTCTTGAGAGCTCAGACTGGCAATGTAGAAGAGAACAAGCTGTTAAGTTCCCAGCATCCTAAACCTTCCCCCGTATTTGTTTCTAGCTAAACCTCATTATCTCTCGTTGCAGCTGCATCCCCAGGCTAGTACTAGTCTAGCATCTACTTCAAGGCCACTTACCTTCTACTCTAGATCCCATGTTAATGGCGGGCACTCCAGAGTGCCCGACAGAGACTGTGTAAGAAAAGAAGGAGTTGTGTCCCACACTTGACCATGCTACTTAAGCTCTCGTCCTGTTTTTCCGTTCTTGATTTTGAACATCCTTCATTGCTGTTGGGCTTTTGCACAAGGCTGCCTCTGTACCCCAGAGAGAGGGAGAGATGCAGTCTCATTCCTACCATTGGATTGCTCCCAGATAGCAGTGTACTTAAGAACCAGTGCGGTGCAATAGTGTGAGTGTTGAGCTGGGAGATCCCTATTCAGCCATGGAAGCCCACTGAGTGACCTTGGGCAGGTCCCAGTCTCTCAGCTTTAGGGGAAAGCTTCCTCTGAATGAAATTTTGCCAGGATAGACCCTGGTTTTTTTAGAGCCAACAGGATATTGCAGTTCAAATGCTGGACTAGGACTCTGGGAGACCGGGGTTTGAATCCCCGCTCAGCCACAGAAAGCCACTGAGTGATCCTGTGCAAGTCATGCTCTCTTAGGTATAGAGGGAGGCGGTGGCCAGCTTCATCTGAATTTTTGCCCCGAAAACTCCAGGATAGACGTGAGGGAGCCAACATGGTGCAGTGGTTGGAATGAGATGCAGAGATCAAGGTTTGGATCCTCTGCTTGGCCATGGAAACCCGCTTGGATGGCCTTGGGGAAGTCACACTCTGTCAGCCTCAGAGGAAGGCAAAAGCAAACATCCTCTGAAGAAAAGCCTGTGATAGTTTTGCCTTAATGGGAACAATCTGAAGGCACATAATGACAACAAAGTTCTGTGCCTTCTGTTTCTTGGCTCAGGAAGATTAGACCCAAGCGGCCCAAACAGATTTCTGTCTTGCCTTTCTGTTGATGGCCCAGTTGTCCTTCACAGAGAAGGAAAGGAATTGGAGAGAAGCCTCCCTCCTTGCCTCTGCTCCTGTTACAAGGCAGCAAATGTTAGTGAATCTCTGTGGCACAGGACCAGTTAAAACTTCAGGATTAGATTTCAACCAAGTGAAAAATAGGTTTGTGGTAGAGAAATGGGCTGCTGGCAGCCTTCCCGGTTGGGTACTGTTCCTCAGAATAAGGCTCGCTTGAACAAGGAGGTGATCAAAAATGAGTGGTGGGGTGGTGGCGGTAATGATAAATCTTCTTTTCTCCCAAAGTTGACTGGATGTGACCTCACACTATCCATCTGTTACCCCTGAGTTCATGCAGCAGCAACAGTGGGATCTGCAAGTAAACAGAGGTGAAATGTGCTTCTCTCAGAGGGTGCTTAGTAGTGAATTTCCCACCCTGTCAGAGGGCGGCCTAGATGGCCCTTGGGGCACCTGTGGTTCTGTGACTTTAAGCCTCTGCAACAAGGGTGGGCTTCCCTGTGAATGACTTTCCGTGTTCTTTTGGCCAGGCTTACTTGAGGGCCCAGGAAGTGACCACGTAGAAGACTCACATCCGGCAGACTCTCCAGCTGCCCTGCCCCAGGTGAGCTGCCAAACCGCTCCACTCTCCTCCCCTGCCTTTGCATTTTGCATCCCTGTATTCTCTCTGTATTCATTTTCCAAGAGGCCCACCAGACAGGTTGCTATACTATCCTGTACATCAGTGGTGGGGAGGAGCCAGGAACTAATTCTCCCACCCCTGACACATCTACAGGCTGCACCCCCTTCCCTACAACAAACCCAGATACCTCCATTGTTCTCTGCATTATCTCTCAAAATGGTAATAAGAAATAATATTTCTTCACTTCCAGTTGCCATTGTGTGATGGACTGCAGTGGAAAATGGAGTATTGTAGTAAAGTTTAGGGTTAAGAGCCACGTAGTGTGACAGTTTTCAGGTTGGACTAGGACACTGGGAAACCAGGGTTCAAATCTGTAATCAGCCATGGAAACTCACTGGGTGACTTTGGGAAAGTCACATTCTCTCAGCTTCAAAGAAGCTGAAGAAATCGTGCCAAGAAAGCTCTGTGGTGGGGTTGCCATAAGTCAGAAATGAATTGAAGGCACTCAGCAGCCATAACAAGGCTGCAGACTGGCACTCTTTTTAGACATCAGTTGTGGAAAGGGTTGTGGGGTAAAAATAGCCCAGGATTACACTGAATTAATTTTTTAAAATGGGGGGGGGGTGTTGGGCCTCAAAAGCGAGGTCCAGTGGCCTCCGTACAGGTTTTGCTTTGACCATCCTTACTGTACACATTGCAGTGGTAAAGTCTTTCATCTTTCCCTGTGTATATGTAGTGACAGTCCAGTGACCTTCTTTTTAAATTTTTTTATTATTTTTTATCAGTTATAAAGAAAAAACAGAACAAAAGGGGAAAAACACCACGTGATACACATAACAGTGGGAAAAAAAGGAATTTCAACAAAAACAAGCTTACATTGTTATTTCTCTCCAATTCCATTACAATCATATACTTATTCAAGATATTCTATATCGCACTACTTTGGTTACCTATATCTAGATCTCATTCTCATTATACTCATTATTATTATAATAATTTCATTCCTAACTCTATACTTTTCAATTATATTTAATCTATTATTATTACTAAATATGATTTTATTACTAAACATATTGAACTATTTGTAAAAATAAACCACCCCCCAGTGCCCTTCTAATGGTGGGACAGAGGACCCCCACTCAGTTTGCTGTGTGCCTCCTGTATATTGAGAGAAGCTTTACTGGTGGGACTGATGCCTCGCTTGCCTTCTTTCAGGCCCACGTGGTCAGGAGCCCCGAGGATCCACTGCTTGCCACTGAGAACGGCCAGCCTAACATCTTGGACTACCTCTCTGCAAAGAAGCGGCGAGATCTGTCGGTCCTGCTGCTGGAACTGCAAGAGGCTCAGGAAGAAATAGCCTTTCTAAAAGGGCAACTCCAGTACTCTAAGCACCTGGACCAGGATATGGCTGAGGAGCCGAGAGGGCAGTCGCAGGCCTACGGTGACGAGGAGAGGGATGGAGGGAGAGGAGAAGAGGTGGTGCCCACCCAGAGCGATTCCAGTAGCAGTTCGCTGGTAACGGTAGACGTTCAGGAAGAGCCCCCGCCCCTCTCAGGGATGCTCTTTGGGCAAGATGGCATCCTCCTAGAAGAGGAAGAAGCAGCCCATGAGCTTCTACCTGCCCCTGCACTGCAGCTTGAAATTGCTGAGCTGCGGGCAAGGCTGCAGGAGGAAGAAGAGCGCCACAAGAGGCCCTTGGAAGAGAAAGTGGAAGAAGTCCAGAGGCTGCAGCAGCGAGCAGAGGACTCCGAGGTGGCCTTGCGTACCCTGCGCATGGAGAAAGGTGAGCTCCTGACCCAGCTGGAGGAGCTCTGTTCCCTGGCGGAGCTGAAGGAGCAGGTGAAGCAGCTGGAGGGTGACTTGGCTGACTCAGAGAAGCAGCGACTCTCTGACTACGAGAGCAGGGTCTCCCGACTGGGCCTGCTGACGGAAGAAATCCAGAGCCTGCGAAACGAGGCCAGCTCCAAAGAAGTGAAAATCGCTGCTCTGCAGAAGGACCTGGATGAGGCCCAGCATCGCCTCACGGAGCAGGACCTCCTCACGAAGAGCCTGAAGAGCCAACTGGAGAGAGAGGAGCAAGAAAGGGAAGCCTTGGCAGGACGGCTGCAGGAGGGAGAGAGAAAGGCAGAGGAGCTCTCTGAAAACCTGGCCTCAAAGGGGCGGGAAGCTGCGAGGCTGGAGGGGCTCCTCTCTGAAAGCTCTGCAGAGATCGAGAGGCTCCAGCGGGAAGTGGCAGAGCGGGAGGAGCGGATGGAGGAAGTCAGCCGTGGCATGTCAGACCGGATGGTCCAGCTGAATGAGGAGAAGTTTATGTTGGGGAAGGAAGTGAGGAGCTTGACGGAGAAGCTGAGTTTGTGCATGCAAGAGAAGCCGACCAGAGACCAGGGTGTGGGGACAGAGGGGGAGGAGGAAGAAGCGAAGAGGGGGGAGGAGGAGCTGCCCAAGCAACAGGCAGAAGAGAGGGTCCCGTCTGCCAGCCAGGAGGTGGAGGTGCTGAGGAAGGAGAACGAGCTGGTGAGGAAGAAGCTTCAGGCAGCCCTTGTCAGCAGAAAGGAGCTCTTGGGCAAAGTCCGCAAACTGGAGAGGGAGCTGGAAGAGATGAAGGAAGTGCCAGCAAAGCCTGGGGGCAAGTCCTCGGCGATCCAGGAGAACAAAGGAGATGAAGAGCCCCCCGACGGCAGCAGAAATGCAGGGAGGGATGCGCCTCCTTCGAGGCGAGGGAGGGCTGCCTCTCTCGGCCAGTTGGCCACCACGAAGGGGGCCGAGTTGCAAGCTGTCCTGGAGGGGAAAGAATCGGAGGTGGCAGCGCTGCGAGCTGCGGTTGCAGAGCTGCAGGAGAATTTGCGGAAGAAGGATCTCCTTGTTGGCGCCCTGCAGGCTGAACTTGAGGACTGCAATTCAGCCCCCAAGAAAGAAACCGCTGTGGGTCAGAGTGCAGAGGGAGCAGGCACAGCTGATCCTCCAGCACCCTGGATAGGTGGCCCTGCAGCACCCCCGGGCTGGCGGGAGGGAGAGCCAAAGGCCAGCCTAGAAGAGAAGATCTGTGCTCTGGAGCAGGAGAGGGACCAGCTGCAGAAGAAGCTCCAGGAGGCTCTGGCCTCCCGCAAGGACACCCTCAAGAAGGCCCAGGAGAAAGACCGCCACCACCGCGAGCAGCTGAAGCAGCAAAAGGATGACTACAGCCTCCTTCGGGAGCAGTTTGAGCAGCAGGGCCGGGAGACGGAGAGCCTGCGGGATCAGCTCCAGGCCCTGAGCAAGGCTCTGGAGGACTCCGCTCCTCATGAAAGTGAACTATCCTCGGGAGTTATTCGGGAGCCTGGCTGGGAGGTTTCTGGGGAAGGGAGGGACGTGGCTGGAAGGCATCACTTGGCAGCTGAAGATTCTGCTGTGGAGCAGCTCAAGGTAAAGCTTGAGCAGCTTCGGGCTGAGAAAGGAGAGCTGGAGGTCCGTGTTTGCCACTTGGAAGGAGAACTGGCGAGTAAGTCGAAGCTGACTCTGCAGCTCCAGGAAGAAGCCAGGCACTTGCTTGCCGAGGTGGAGGCCGTGAAGGCAGCCTGCCGTGAGGCAGAAGCCAGCGCAGAGCATCTCCGGCTGGAACTGGAGGAGAGCCGGGCAGAGGCAGCCAGGCAGGAGAGGCTGAGGCTAGAGCAGGCTGACTTTGAGTTGAAAAAGGCCCTCGCCAGCAAGGAAGAAATCGACGCGCTTAACTCCCAACTGGCAGAGAGAGAGAAGTCTCTGTGTCAGCTTGAGGCAGAGCTGCAGGAAAAAAAGGATGCCATCCAAGCCCTGCAAGGTCAACTGGAGAGGCAGAGTGAAGAGCAGGCTCAGCGGCTGCAAGTCGAATTGGCGGAAGCGCAGCAGAAATCGTCCGAAGAAGCTGCTGAAGAGCAGCTCAAGGCTCAGCTGCAACGGAAGCTGCAGGCCGCCCTCATCTCCAGGAAGGATGCCCTGAAAGAGAGCAAGTCGCTGAGGGAGGAGCTGGGCAGCACCAAAGCTGCTCTGGAAAGTGCCTGTCTCCGCTTGTCGGGTGCAGAGAACCGGGCTGCAGAGCTGGAGAAAGAGAAGGCGGCACTTCTGGAGAAGCTGGGGGCCCTCGGAGAGGAGCGGGAGAAACTCATTGCAGAAGTGGACAAGGCCCTTGTGGAAAACCAAAACCTGTCTGGGTGCTGCGAGAGCCTGAAGCTGGCCTTGGAGGGGTTGACTCAGGAAAAGATGAGGCTGGAGGAGGAGGTGGGCTCCCAGCAGAGCTCCCATGCCCACGAGCTCTCCGAGTGGCAGGAGAAGCACCGGGAGCTGCAGAAGGAGTATGAGACCCTCCTGCGGTCGTACGAGAACGTCAGCGATGAGGCCGACAGGATCCAGCGGGTGGTGGAGGGCGTCCGTCAGGAGAAGCAAGAGATCTTCCTCAAACTGAAGGATGCGGAGGCCGAGAAAAGGGAGGTGGAGGCCCGCCTGCAGGGGGCTGAGCAGGAGGTGGAAGGGATGAGGGAGAAGATGAGGAAGTTTGCAAAATCCAAGCAGCAGAAGATCCTGGAGCTGGAGGAGGAGAACGAGCGTTTGAGGGCAGAAGTTCATCCCCTGGACGGAGACCAGGGGAAAATGGAGGACACAAGTGCTTTGCTCAGGGAAGAGCTGGAGAGCTCCAAGCAGACCTGTGATTCTCTCTCCAGTCAGCTGAAAATGCTGATGGCCGAGAAGGATGCTCTGAACCAGCAGATCCAGGACTTGCAAAGTGAGGTGGAGGCAACCAGAAAGACCAGCAAGCAAGAGGAGGCATTGGCAGCCAGCGAAATGGTCAGTTCTTCCATGATGGTGCCCCTGGAGGCTACCACTGGTCCCCAGGCACCTTCAGATGCAGCTTCTGCACCTCCAGAGCCCAGTTCTGTGAACTGTGAAGCTGGTCCATCGTGCGATGAGATCAATGGGTACATCCAACAGATAGCCCAGCTTGAGGAGCAGGTTGCAGAACTGGAGGAGAAGAAGAGGGTGGGGTCAGAGGAACTGAGTAGTGTCCTGAAAGATTGGGAGACCCTTGGAGAGGAGAAAAAGAGCCTGGAGGGTTTGCTGCTTGTGAAAGGACAGGAGCTGGAAGCTCTGCGGGAGAAAGTGGCCGAGATGGAACAAGCCAGCCAGGAAACAGAGGAGCGGCTTGCCGGAGCTTTCAAGCTGAAAGAAGCTCTTGTAGCTGAGAAGGATGACCTGGAGGAGAGGCTGATGAACCAGCTGGCAGAGCTGAACGGGAGCATTGGGAACTACCAGCAAGAAATGGTGGACTTGCAGAGCAAGAATCAGCTGCTCCAGAGCGAAGTGGAGGGTCTTCGGGAGACCCTGAGCCATCTAGAGGAGGAGAAGCGGCACCTACTGACAGAGAAAGCCCAGGCAGAAGCTGACAAGAGGGAGAAGGTGGAAAAGCTGAAGGGTGCCTGGAAGGGTGATGGTGACCGGACTCAGGTGAAAGAGCTCCAGGAGCTGCTGAAGGAAAAGCAGCAGGAGGTGAGGCAGCTGCAGAAGGATTGTATCAAAAACCAGGAGAAAATCAGCAGCCTGCAGAAAACCATCAAAGCCCTAGAGTTTGTCCACAGCGAGTCCCAGAAGGAACTAGAGGCCGCCAGGAGGAGCTTGGCCCAGGCAGAAGAGGTGACCCGGAAGGCCCAGGCCGAACTGGCTTCCTCCAAAGTCTTGCTGGATGACACTCAGAGTGAAGCTGCCCGAATCTTGGCTGAGAGCCTGAAGGTGAAAGAGGACCTCCGAGTGAGCAAGGCAGAGGCCAAAGCGCAGCTGAGGCAGAAGGAAGAGGAGATGGAGAGGCGGCTGGAGGAAGAGAAGAGCAAGCACTTGAAGGAGATCAGCAACGTGGAGGAGCGGCTGGCATGCTCAGAGGGGGAGGCCCGGGACCTCCAGGGCTCCCTGCGCTGGAAGGACCAGGAGGCCCAACAACTCCAGGGCAGCCTGAACCACACACTGGCCCAGTTGGCGGCCTTCACCCGGAGCATGTCCTCCCTGCAGGACGACAGGGACCGCGTGATTGACGAGTCCCGGCAGTGGGAGAAGAAGTTCAGTGAGGCCATCGAGAAGAAGGAGCAGGAGGTGCGCACCAGGGAGGAGGCCTGCGCGGCCTTGGAGGAGCGGGCGAAGCAGGCAGTGGCCCAGGTGGAAGACCTGCAGAGTCGCCTTGCCAGGTGAGGAGGGGTGGGGGCAGAAGAACTGAAGACTGTATGAAGCCATGCAGTCTTTGTTGCGCATTGAAAGCTCAAGAGAGAGGGAGTCAGCCAGCCTGACTTCCCTTGAGCAGGAGTGCCACAATTAGATCCTCACGACAGAACTGGCCCTGTCATGTGTTCCCCCAATGGAGGGTTGAGGGTCGTGGGCCACTCAACAGGGCTCCCCTTGAGGATCTTAAATTTCAGGCACACTTCTATGAGGGGAGGTGGTCTTTCAGATAGATTGATGAGGAGGGGAGGCGGGTGGGAGTGAAAGTGAATTTAACCTGGCTTGGGACTGATTCTCCCTCTTCTGCTTGCAGCTTAGAGCACAGCAAGTTGGCCCAAGAGGCCAGTGCCCGGAAGGAGCTCCAGCGTCATCAGGAGGAAGCCGAGTCACTGCAGGAGGAGAAAGGGAGGCTTGCGTCTGAGCTTGAGGAGTCCCAGAAACTGCTGAGCAGCTCCCAAAGCCAGGCCCAGAAGCAAGAGGCTGAGCTTCGGAGTCTGAGCGAGCAGCTTTCCCATCTGCAGGATTCTCTTGCAAAGTGTGAGGAGGCCCGGGAGCAAATGGCGAAGACTGTCAAAAGTCAGGAGACCGACCTCCAGGAGAGCCGGTTTAGGCAAGAGCAGCTGGAGGCAGACCTGCAGGCTTCTAAAGACCTGACAGAGAGGCTCCAGGAAGAGATGAGCAGCAAGGACCAGAAAATTATCAGCCTCTTGTCTGCCAAAGAGGAGGCCATTTCTGCAGCTGTGTCGGAGTTGCAGCAGTTGCACAAGGAGGAGCTGAAAGAGCTTGAGGAACGAATTGGCAAAGTGGAAGAGGATAAGGTGGCCCTGGAAACGGAGAAGAGGAAAGTTCTGGAGAAAGTGGATCATCTCACGGAGAAGCTCAAGAGTGCCCGGGAGGAGAGCAGGCAGCACAAAGCCCAGCTAGATGCCTTCACTAAGTCCATGTCCTCCTTGCAGGATGACCGGGACCTCATCTTGGCAGACTACCGGCAGCTGGAGCAGCGCCACCTGGCAGCCATCTTGGAGAAAGACCAGCTGATCCAGGAGGCGGCTGCCGAGAACAACACCTTGAAAGAGGAGCTCCGGAGCCTTCACTGCCAGGTGGACGACCTGCATGCAGAAAATGCCAAGTTGGAGGCCAAGCTTGTCCGTTATCGTCAGGACCTGAATGAAGTCATCTCCATCAAGGACTGCCAGCAGAAGCAGCTGCTCAAGACCCAGCTGGAGCGTATCCAGGCACTAGAGAAAGAAAAAGCAGGTGTGGAGGGGCAGCTGAAAGAATCCGAGCATGCCTTGGCCAACCTGCGCTTGTCCCTGGAGGCCCTGCAGGTGGAGAAGCGGGAGGTGGAGGCCTCCTTGTCCCAACTGCAGAGCGAGATGGTGGCCCTGCACGAACGTGGGCCCATGTTGGAGCTGCAAGCACATCTGCAAGGCAAGGAGGAGGAAGTGCTGAAGCTAAGTGGCCAGCTCTCCCTTGCACAGCAGCGAGCTGTGGAACTGGAAGAGGAGCTGACCCTTCTCCGCCAGACCACAGACGAGAAGCTGCACGAGGCGGAGGCCAAGATGAAGAAAGAACTGAAGAACCTCCATCATGACGCTGGGCTCATGCGGAATGAGACGGAGACGGCTGAGGAGCGGGTGGCTGAATTGGCCAAGGACCTCCTGGTAATGGAGCAGAGGCTGTTTGCTGTCACAGAGGACAACCAGGATTTGAAGGCCCAGATTCAGTCCTTCAAGAAGGCCATGAGTTCCCTCCAAGATAGCTGGGACCAGTCTAACGAGGAGCTGCGGGCTGTGGAGAAGAAATACTCTGCAGAGCTGGAGGAGCATCGGCTGCTGGTTCAGAACCTCCGGGAGGAGAAGGCTCAGTCCCAAGAGGAGATGAAAGACTTGGCAGAGGAAAGGGACAGGCTGGCATCTGAGCTGGCAGGCCTCCAGGAATCAACAGAGGAGAAGGGACTCCTGGCCCGGCTGGAGAAACTCAACCAGCAGCTTCAGGCCAAAGACCGGGAGCTTCTCCACCTGGCCTCGGAGCTGGAGGGGGCCTCTGCCCAGCTGAAGTCGTTCTCCAAGGCCATGGGCAGCCTGCAGGGGGAGCGGGACCGTCTGCTGAGTGAGCTGGACAGAGCCCGTAAAGTGGAGGAGGTCAAACTGCAGTCGGATGCCAGCACTTCTGCGAGCCTGGCTGAAGTGCCCAGCCTCAAGAAGGCCTTGTCTGCCCTGCAGAATGACCGAGACAGGCTGGTGAGTCTTGGGCCTTTGCCGCGTAGTGCATCTCAGCTCCCCAGCAGGGATGGGTGGACAGGCAGTTTTCCTAACACTCCTCAGCCCAACCTGCTTCCTCCAGTTTTACCCCTAAGCTGGTCTGCTTGTTTTTAGCGGGGGGACAAAGCCCCACCACTTAGGCTGGAATCCTGCTGGTGACATCTCAGTGCGTATGTCCTTCTGTAACCATTGCACAAGGAGCTGTCCTTCAACTCCGTGTGCAATGTCTCCACCCTCAACGTGTTGCAAAGGGCAAGTACGCACTCCCTCACCCATGTGTTGGCCAGGAGAGGACGTGAAGCACCCTGGCAGCATCCGGGAGGAACGGAGAGCTGTCACCTCTGCCATTGTACATGCTGGAGATTTGAAGGGGAACAGCTGGCCGGGTGCCTTGTAGAACCTTAAGAATGTTAAGAGTTGGAAGGGGCTGCAAAGAGCCATCTAGTCCAGCTACATTCTGTCATCTGGGAATCCACTGCTATAACAGTCCTGAAAGATGCTCATCAGCCTCTGTTTAAAGACCTGTAGAGAGAGAGAGTCTGCCACTGTCAAAAAACTCTTAGTTATGAGCTTTCTCTTTACTGTATTTTCTTACCTGCTGTACATTTTTCCTGTACTTGTTATCTTCCTCTTGTCCACTAAATGGCCAAGGGAGCACATGCCTGCCTTTTCAAGCAAACTTGTGTCTCCAGGAACCTGGTAACATCATGGTACATCCTTTGTGATATAAGATCCTGACCAATGGCACATGCCACTTTGCTAAGCAGTGGAAGATTCTGTTTAATTGTGCCCCCATATATTTTTTTTTTAAAAAAAGTCTTCTTCCATTTAGGAAACAGGTTTTTAGGCATGGGGAGTGTCTCTGAGGTGTAGAGCTCTTGAAGTGCTTGATTTCAAGTCTTTTCTCTTATCCAGAGTCAGAGAGAGCCATCAGAGGCAACTTTGAAGTGTTGGGAAGTACAGAAAGAATTCTTCCTTCTCTGGGACAAAATGGTGGTTAACAAGGTCAAAACAGAATTAATAAGGAATAGAATAGAGAACAGAGGCATAATTTCATATTTTGGCCTGGTTGCTGTTAACTTAGTTCAGTTTGTTTAATTGTATTTTATTGCTCACTTTTTGTATATTTTAGGTATATAATTCTTTTTTAATTGTAAGCCTTCTTTAGTCCCATGTTTGGGAGAAAGCTGGGATACTACTAAGACCACTACTGCTAGTAGTAGCTATCAGGCTGGCTTTCAGAACTTCTCCAAGTAGTGATCCTTTCATCCTTCCTTCCGTCTGTTCTTCCTTCAGTCTGTGCTTCTGGCCAGCCGTCCTTCTGCCCTTCCTTCATTCCATGTCCCAACCTCTGTCCCAGGTGGGACCCAGTGTGGTTGATCATGCTGATAAAAATGTGTGTGTGTGTGTACAGTTAAAACATCCTGGCTGTTACGATTAAAGAAGTTAAACAATTAAGTGAGCTACCCTGTTAAAAGCAGCTGTACTTTAAAACAGTGTAAAGGCATTTATATATAACTGAACAAAAATACAGCGACTCTTCTGCCACAATCAGTTAATGTTCAGAAGGCTGTCTAAACCAAGAGGTCTTTGCCTGCTGAAAGAAGGAGGGGAGCAAGAGGTAGCAGATTTCTCCCCACCATGCTCACAAATGAGTGGAGGGATGTCCCTACTTGTGGTGCTGACTTGCCTTGCTCTCTCACTCAGCTGGCAGAGTTAAAGAACCTCCAGCAGCAGTACCTCCAGGTCGGGTTGGACACAGCAGAGATCATGCGCCTCAAGGCGCAGCTGCAGGAGCAGGAGAGAGAGACGGAGCAGCTGAAGGAGGAGAGCGCCTCCTGGCAACGTGAGCTTCAGCAGCTCAGGTGAGAAGAGCTCTCCCTTCTTAGAGGGGGAGGGAATATCTTGGCTGAAGACAGGGGTGTCCAGAACTTCTCCAGAATTATAGAATCATAGAAATGTAGAGCTGGAAGAGACCCCAGGGGCCATCCAGTCCAGCGCCTGCCATGCAGGAACACCCTCAAAGCACTCCCGACAGATGACCATCCAGCCTCTGCTCAAAAACCTCCAAGGAAGGAGACTCCACCACACTCCGAGACAGCACGTTCCACTGCCGCACAGCTCTGACTGTCAGGAAGTTCTTCCTGAGGTTCAGGTGGAATCTCCTTTCCTGCAGCTTGAATCCATTGCTCCTTGTCCTGGTCTCTGGAGCAGCAGAAAACAAGTCCTCTCTCTCCTCTACATGGTATCCCTTCAAATATTAAACATGGCTATGGGCTACAACATGGTGCCCATGGGCTACAACAGTTTCTACATCAGTAACTGGGGAGTGGCAGCCAGTAGTCTGCAGACTGGCAGTGGTCCAAGGACCATCACTTAGAGAAGCACTGTTCTAGGACAGATGCTCTCAAGCTTTGGCCCTCCAGCTGTTTTGGACTTCAGCTCTCAAGAATCCCTGGTCACATGGTCTGAGGCTTCTGGGAATTGAAGTGCAAAAACCTGGAGAGTTAAAAGTTTGAGAACTACTCTTCTGAGGCTAGACATTCATTTGAACATGCCACTTTCCATGTGGACAAGCCAATAAGCACAGACAGGATTGGTTCCTTAAACCAGCCTCTTTTCCTCTTTATCTGGAGCCTTCTCCAGAATGGAATCTTAAAAGGAAAAAAAACTTGCTGTTCCTAATTTGAAAGGTCTGAAGAGGTCTTTTTGAACCAAGATTTCTTTACTTTCTTTTTAAAATAAACACAGGGCAATAGAGAGCATCTCTTAGCAGGGGAATTTCAGGTCACTGTCTTCTCTTTTCAGAATGATTTCTTTTGAAAAGTCTAAACCCTGTCATCATTAAAAGCATGAAGTCTTCACTACACATCTCCGGGGAAGAATGTCAGCTTTCGTTTCACACTTTGCCCTTGTCATAAGCAGCCCTCCAATCCTTCTCTGGAGGTAGGATCATGGAATCCTAGAGTTGACAGAGACTCCCAAGGGCCACCTACCCCAAACCCCTTTGGCCCTGCAGAAAGACCCAGCCAGAGCCTTCCTGACAGAGGACCATCCAGCCTCTCCAAAGAAGGAGACTCTAGGAGACTCCATCTGATGCTTATGTGGAATTTCTTTACCTGTAGTTTGAAGCTGTTGCTCTGTGTGATAAGTCCCTGGAGGAGTAGAAAACAGGCTTGTTCCATCCTCCACGTGGCATCCCTTCAAATATTTAAGCACAGATGTTGCCTCTTAACCTTCTCTTCTCCAGGCTAAACATACCCAGCTCCCTAAGCTGCTCCTCACAGGGCTTCATGGTTTCCAAGCCTTGATGAAAACTTAGATTATACTATGCCAGACATATTATATTATTGTCGGTGAGCAAAAGAAAGTTTGCATTATAGAGAAAAAGGTTGCATTAAAGACAAAGTGAGGAAACAAACCACCAGTTCCAGTGCTGAAAGATGTTCTGGGAACAATTCCAAATAGACTCAGAAAACGTCTGAATGATATCGCTATAGATGGGATCACAATAGCACAAAATTACAGAAAAACAACGCTGCTTTGAATGGGCCGCACTGTGACACTCTCACTGATTCCAGGATTCTTGAACAGAAGCCGAATCACTGACAGACCACAAGTTCCATCAGTAATGTCTAGTAGACTGTGAGAATGAGGCAACACCACTACCACTACCATCATTATTTTACTTGTTTACTTCATTTACTTGGCTGATGGAGTCCCTCTCTGGGCAGCTTGGAGATGAGGGGAGGGTGCAGTCTGCTTTGCGCAACTTCATTTTGGTGCTGGAACAATCTGTGCTGAACATGGCAACCTGCATGCCTTGCAGGAGATCTCTCAACCTGTCCCTTCTTATTTTGCCATGTTGATTCCACATGGGAGGATTCCAGAGTTGTCAAGCTTCATCACTGGTGGGCTTCCTTAGGCCCCCAGGGCTGCCCACCCAGTCCCAGCCCGTTTTTACTAGAGGCTTTAAATTAGGAAGTTGGTTTCGAAACCTAGGGAAGCTCAGTCTCTTGGGGTGTTGGATTCTCTGCCGCGGACCTAGTGCCACTCTGCCACAGCTTGAGTCTCAAGTCTCACCAAGCCCTGGTTCCATCACAGGGCCAGCTTACCACCCAGTGGTGGATTTCCACTATAGCCAGACTTTTCGAGATTGTTTTCTGCTGCTCCAGAGACCAGGACAATGGCTTCAAACTACAGGAAAAGACACTCTGTCTAAACATTAGGGAGAAGCCACCTGAGTGTCAGACCAGTTGGACAGTGGAATCCACTGCTGCCTGAATGGAGTGTGGTGGAGTCTCCTCCTTTGGAGGTTTTTAAAGGAAGGCCGGATAGCCATCTGTCAAAGTGGGGGGGGGCTTTGATTGTGTGTCTTCATGTGTAGCAAAATGGGGTTCAACTGGATGGGGGCTCTTCCAACTCTAGGATTCTGCGGCGCCAGAGGACTGCCATGCCACGAAGCTTTCCCGTCAGAAAACATACTAGGGAGATGGGGATAGGTGTCTCAGTGGGCAGCTCCTCTTTTCTCCCCCTGCCAGGCTGCTGTCTCCCCCTGCCCACTGTTTTCCCACTGCAGTTCTGTTTTCTGGTGTTCTGGTAGGGAGGAGAAGACAGCGTGGGAACTGGAGGTCACCTCACTCAGAGAACAGCAACTGGTGCCCCTTATGAGAGCTGAGCAGGAGACAGCGAGAACTGGCGCCCGCGTTGTGGAAGAGCAGCACCAAAGACAGGTGAGGCTGCGAGAGGGGAGTGGGAGGCAAAGGGCCCCACGGTGTCGATTGAGCAGCCCTTTTCCCAGTTACACCCTTCCCTGGTGTTCAGATCAACAAAGTGAAATGGAATCCTGCTCCACCTGTGTACAAAGCTCTGTTGATTCCTGAGCTACCATTCTTAAGGATCCTTCAGAGAGGTTCTGAACTTCTGCCAGGGATGTTTTAACTGTGGATTCCTCCTGTAGCCTGAGGAGGAGCTAAGTAATCCATAAGGATCCCTTCCAACCCCACAGTTCTCGGATTTGGTTTGTACGGCTGCTCTGTATTCACTGTAAAATGTCTGCCTATATTCAGTACTTGTATTAAATTTCTTTTTTTGTTGGCCATCCAAAATGGCTTAATGAGGTACCATTTAGGAAGAGTGTCAGCTGTGCCGTAGAATCTGAATGGTCCTTTGCACAAAGCCCCTGATGTCAATCACCTGCAATGTCTGTATTAATAAAACATTGCAGAGGAAAAAGTGTCAGTACAGGTAACTTGGACAGAAGGATAGAGGCTCCAATTCTATTGTTTATTTTTATTTATTTTGTTTATCTTGCCTTTTTGCCAGTGTGGGATCCAAGGCAGCTCAGGAAAAAAAGAATAGCTAAAAATGTAGGAATAAAGCGAAAACACCATTAAATCGTTGCCATTTTTTACAATCATATATAAGACAACAGCAGTAGGCCCCCCCCATCACTACATATTACTCATCCCAGATAGAGTAGACCCATTAAATCAGTATGATTGACCTACATGTCAACTCACCAAGAGGGTTCCAGCTATAGCATTGTCTCCCAGGTATAGCTCAATTTCCAGGTCATTTCCTATTGAGGAGTAAAGGTCTCTCCTGGGACAAAAACAACTCAAAGACAGCCAGAAATATGGTCAAATTGCCCGATGCCCTCAGTTTGCATTTTAGGGTTTTGATTTATTTATTTTGGCAGAGGAGTGGCTGTCTGAGTTCCCATGGAGGGGCTGCATCCTTATTCCTAACAGTTATCTACCCTGATTTTGGTTAGTAAAACATAGCAGTAGTGTGAGAGAGGGAACAAAGTGCAGGAGAGCAATGGAATTGGACTTTGCTGGGTGGACTTCCAGATAGAGCTTACTGCGTGTGTGTGTGAGAGAGAGAAAGAAATAGCGCACACTGAACATGCATTTCTTTACAGGCTCCTCCAGAGATCGCCAGTTCCAGGCAGACTTCTGCAGGGGATGGATCTGGGCCTGGGGGAGATACAAACAATCTCCAGGCCCAGCTGAAGAGCAGCCTGAGTGAGCTGCACCAGAAGGAGCTGCGCATTCAGCAGCTGAACAGCAAGGTAACACATCCATTTCCTCAGTTTGTACCCTCCCTTTCCCGGCATGGGGCAGAAAGGGGTTCCCGGCATAAATAAGGAGGGACAAAAGGATGTACAGGTTGACGTCACTCATCCAAATGCCTGGGACCAGGAGTGTTCCATATTTTGGATTTTTTCAGATTTTAGAATACAGTACCGTTGATTTCCTACTTGTGTTACGTGAGAGGTGCAAGGCTGAAGAGAATCTGAGAATCTGCGAAATGGTGGGAATCTAAGCATAGTGCTCAGCACGAATCCATGCCAACCACCATTTCTCAGATCCTCAGTCTCTCTGTTTGCTGCCAGCAGCCACACACACACATTCAAGAGACATTAATGATATTCACGTGGAGCCAGTGTTCCATGTCCGTTAGCTTAGGACTTTAAGGGTCACTATCCATTATGGGAGTTGTAGTCCAGCACAGTTGGAGTCTTGGCGTTAGTTCCTTAAGGCAAACAGATTAACAGAGCTGCTAAAGAGGAATCTGAAAGCATGTTTTTCCAGCTTAGAACACTCTGCTCGGGTTTTGTTGACTTGCACACTTCTGCTTCCTTAAAAGCTGAACTGGTGGCAGGCAGGCAGTGAAAAGATGAGGGTCTGAGGGATGGACAGGCAGGAGTGCTGCAGCTGCTGCCTCAAAGGTAGAAGCGGATGGCTGGCAGCAAAAAGTTTTATTTTTTGAAGTTTTACAGATTTTTGATTTTGGGATAAGGGAGGGTTAACCTAGAACAGTTCTTCCCTCAGAGTACATGAAGGCTTTTACAAAATGCATTGGTCATTGGGGATGAGCTTTCTGTCCCTTGAAGCTAGTTAGCCATAGTTCCTATTCTTACAAGGATTATGTGCACAGTCACAGAGTCAGAGGTAGTCCTTTCTCCCCCACCCCCCAAAATTCCTTTTTTTAACCTTTTTTTGAAATGGATAGAAACTCAAAATGCCCCCAGTGCTTTCTAGGGTGTGTGTGTGTGGGGGGGTACAGTGCACAGGTGGCACATGGCTGCCGGCTTCCAGTTTGGGTCTCTTCTGCCCCAGTTGCCTGCCCCAATTTTTAAAATGTCGTCATATGATTTTCAGAACGAAATTGCGCCCCAAAATCACACCCCAAATATGAGCAAAGAACTCTCCCCCTCCCGTCAATCTCTTCCTGTATATTCTGTTTCTTCTCTCAAATGTTATCTGGAAGTGAGGCATTGTCACTTGCAGGGCAGACTTGTGGGCACAGCTGGGAGGGTCTGGGCCTCTAAGGGGGTGGTGTTCCAGAATGGGGTGCCACAACTGAGAAGGCCCCACTCCCATGTCCTCACATAGAGCATGTAGGAACAGGGCCCAGCATCCTTGCTCTCTTATGGTTGCTCTCTCCAGCTCTCTCAGGTCTTTGAAGAGAAGAACGCGCTTTCCCTCCAGCTCAGGGGGAGCAGCCACAACTTGCGTGAGAGCCAGCAGCGTTACAGCGAAGTCCTTGCCCGCTGCGAGGCCCTTGAGAAGCAGCTGCAGGAGGTGCCGCCCTCACCAAAGGCCAGGGTGAGGCCCCGGGAGCAGGGTGGGGGTTATCCGGGATGGCCCCAGGGACCAGGTTTCTGTTAAAATACTTATATCCTTGTGTGTGTTGTGGAATTTTAGGGCAGTGTACACATAAAACAATATTTCCAGGTTACAATGCAGAAACAAGATGAAAACATGTTGAACGTGGTAAGAAGTTTGAACAGCTACAGACTGCAAAACGGTTGGGAGCTGTAACAGTTAAAAATCACATCCAGGCGTATATTCTGATGTTCTTGCATTATAGCAAAAAAGGAGGAGGATAAAATGGTTATTCATAGATTTCAGTTAGAACAGAGCAAAGATCTGAATGTAAGTCAGTTTGTAGGTTACATTGATATGTCACTCTTTTTGGAATATGTAACTGAATATGTATATGTAACCTTGTAGTGTATTTTTTCTTTGCTTGACAATTTAAAAAAAATTAAAAATGTCTGTTTACGTATGAAGTAAATTAAGCCCCCAAGGCTTTAATAGAAAGCCATGGGTTGCCACTAGGAAGAAACCAAGAGTTACAGGGTCCTCTCCCATGTCCTCCCACACCTTATTGACCCCACTGGTGGGTGACTGAGGAGGGTCCTTCCTCCAGACCTCAGAAAACAAATTTTGTCCATCTTCATAGGCTTCATATGTTCACTTCACAACACAGTGTGCTGTTTACCCCTTTCCCCCTTTTCTTTCATCTTCTTCAACACTTAAGATTTTTTCCCCTAATTATGGCCAGAATACTTTCTGGCCCAGTGTGGCACGGTTGTTCCGCATGTGGGATTACACTACAGCCAGCCATTCACCAACTTACCACTACACTCCCCCCCTAGCCATTTTGGGCTCCTGGAGGGGGTTGGGGTTGGAGAAGGAGGGGATAATGTAATCTTTTCAAGTCTGGCTATGAGGTATATCTAGATGCTTCCCCAATTTTCCGCGGTGCGCTCTCCACCAGATGTGAAATGGCCATGGGGGTGGCTTTGGTTGTTGCAGAGGAAGTAATGGGATACCAGTCTCTGCAATAAACCCTCCCCCTCCCCAAAAAAGATATATGCAGGCATACATTTGACTTAGGCCTACATATGCCACGAACAGGACAACAACTTACAGAGATGACCAGAAATGGACATCAGAACCCCAACATTGAATGTATTCATTTTTTGTTGGTGTAGGACAGGTCTCCCCCTCTTGCTCCAGTCCTGCTTTGAGACCCATCAAAGCATCCTCTGTTAGTTTTTGAGCAAGAGTTGCACATGGGGAAACCATCATGAGACAGGCTGAGGTGTTTCCGAAGAACCTTGACTGTACTCTTTCTCCTCCAGGAATCACTCCTGACAGATGCTGCTCCTGGAGCCCCTCAGGAAAAAAGTGAGCACCCCAGAGAGAGCTACACCCCAGAGCTACAGGAACTGCAAATGAGGTGAGTGATGGGGGTTGAGCAGAAGGATCCACAGGGAGAGGAAGAGGAGGACCAAAGAATCTAGCAGCAACTTTTAAGATTAACTGATTTATTTCAGCATTCACTTTTGTGGATCTAAGTCCACTTTTTCAGGTCCATTGATGGAGTGCAACATTCAAGCCACAAGTATTTAAACACAGCTACTCTGGTTGTGGGTGTGGCAGAAAGGTAATGTCTGTCCTGCACCTTCTTGAATATTTTGGAAAAACTGATAGAGTTCTGCTCCGTCCAGGTAAATCCACAGCTCTTATTGTGTGAGTTTTGAAAGACAGAGCTCTGTCGGTCTGTTCCAGTGGCTTCGGTTTTGTACTCCACTAATGCATTTGACGAAGTGAATTGAAACCCATGAAGCCTGTGCCAAAATGAACCAGCTAGGTTCCTTCCCACTACCATTCTTTTCATATTGAAACAGACTAACAGGGCGATGTCTTTTAAAACTCCTACAATATGGGGGAGAGGAGAATTGGCCCAGCTGGGAGTGGAGATTAGGGATGGAAAGGATATTTAAAAATATTTTTTAAATGATCAAAACCCCCCATGTTCTTTGAATATTAAGAAATGCTAATGAGAAGGATCCTGAACTGATCAGAAACTCCACGCGTTGGGATTTACTCTGCACAAAATCTGTATCATATGCACTGGTGGTGCTATATATAGAAATTATAGTAATTATAGTAATTAATCCCTGATTCCTTACCCTAGGTCACAAACACACACCACAATCCCCCCATTTAATCCAGTCCACACCTGTTAAAAGAGGAGAGGACAGTCCAGAATCCTGATCACTTCTTTAAAAATAATTGTTATTAAAAGTCTTCAAAGTATGAGAAAAATTAGATACAATCTGAAAAGAGAAAAAGAGAAAAAAGAAGGAAAAGTAAGATATTTATAGAAATACAAACCAAAAAATACATGGTTTCCAGCTTTCTTTTCAGCAGTTAGTCATTCCTGTGATATAATCAAACCTCTCTCTGAAACTACATTGTTCACTTCTTCTTCTAACAAAATCTTGCTAATTGTCAAAGCCAAACATTGACAAATCATTTTCTTTTTTTCTGGAAAAAGTCCATAAGGGCTTCCAGTCTTTCAGAAATGTCTCCAACATGTTTTTCTTTATTCAAAGCAGAACATTTGTCCATTTCTGCTAGGTCAGTCAATTTCTACAACTGTTCCTCCCTTGTAGGTATTACTCCATTCTTCCAACTTTGTGCATGCAACAGTCTTGCTGCCGTGGTCATATATTGGAGTAATTTCCTGGGGCTCTTTTCCGGCTGATCATCCCATCTGTTGGGAATGCTTTGATGGGTATTCCTGCATGGGAGGGGGTTGGACTGGATGGCCCCTGGGGTCTCTTCCAACTCTATAATTTTATGATTCTGTCCTGTGCATCAAAATGTGTATTTGAGGCCAGAACTTTCTAGCCTTTTCAATTGTCCTCTTTCTTGATGTTCACATTTCCAACATGCATTTGAAACATCCTTCTACATTCTGACTCCTGGTTCCTTTTTAAAGTTCCTCCCCTGCCTAGGCAGGCCAGGAGTTTGTGGCTCTGTGGGTGCTCTCTGTGGGGCTGCTGATGGGGGCCGCTCCCCTCACCCTCCCCTCTCCTTCCCATTTCAGGCTCTCGGAGGCAAAGCAGCAGCAGAGCAACGCCAGGCAGGGCCTCCTCCAGCTGGAGGAGCTGTTGCAAGAGGAGCGGGACCGGCGCCTGGCGGCTGAGGAGGCCTTTGCCACCGCGCAGGATCACATCCGCAGGTATGTAGGCGTGTGTATTGTGTTGTATTCCAGGGGCCCATCTCACTGGCTGACTAACCTGCTGAGGATTATCCAACAGCACCATAATTTCCATAGAACCGTAGAATCCTAGAGTTGGAAGACACCCCAAGGGCCATCCAGTCCACCCCTTTCTGCCGTACAGGAAGACATAATCAAAACACTCCCAACAATGTGGTGGAATCTCCAAAGAAGGAAGTTCTTCCTAATGTTTAGGTGGAAGCTCTTTTCCTGGAATTTGAAGCCACTGCTCCATAGCGTCCTAATCTCTGGGTTAGGACGTAATCTCCCCTGCTTCCATAGGACATCCCTCCAGTTATTTAAACATTTTGTTTAGCCAGTCCTACGATTGTTCAGGAGAAGGAAAGTAATCTTTGAGAATTCCTTAAGTTTGCCACAGTGGGGTTGAATGCTTCATTTGTTTGGTCTGCCCTTTGCCAAAGATATAAAATTTCTGGGAGAAATGCAGTGCAGCAGTTTAACCCCCCTTCCCCCCGCTCAGCCCCCAGTGTTGCTACTTTCCCAACCTCTGCCCAGCCCAAACTGGCCAAAACTGAAACCAGTAGTCATGTGACACACTTCTGGTCACTCCATGAGCAACAGTGTGGGCCCCACAGGGGGTGTGGGTGAAAAATGTTCCCCATCCTGCTGCATTTGCCCCATCCTGGCCTAAGGCCTGTGTTTACAAGCCGGCCAATTCCCATCTAACAGATGATGAAAAATTCACCTTATTGTGTGGTTTGGAAGATATAGAAAGGTGATCTTTCCCAAGAGGCTTTATGAATCTCTTGATTAGATACTGGGTTCATCTCCTGTGTGTACACCACACGTGGCACTCCTTTCTCTCCTTCTCTTCATCTTTCTTGGCACAGGTTGGAGTCAGCTGAGTGGCCACACTCTCCAGACACCAGCATCGATATTCCCCCCAGCCCTGAGCATGCGCTGCTGGTTGGTTCTCCAGAGGGCTCCTTCAGCAAGGTAAGCACTCTCCTTGGGGCAGAATGTGGCTTTTCCCAGCCCGGGGCATGAATGAATGGATGCAGGCAACTTCGACACAGCACACACTTGGTTCCTCTTTCTGCGTTTCTCAGGCTATACCTGTTGAAGTTAACTTTTCCCTACTTTTTGCCAGAATACCTCAACATTTCCTCCCAGGTGCTGTTCCTCTTTGGGAAAATGTGTGAACGTGGGTTTGTTTTTAGAGCTGTTCCTTTGCAAAACCAAGCAGCTACTGGCCCTGCTCAGAACAACAAGACCTGACTTTCTAGAGTGGTCAGACTGCTGGTCAAGGCAGGTTACAGGGAACATGTAACTCCCACTTTGCAACAGCCTCACTTAGTCTTGATTCATTTCCAGGCATAGCTTAAGGTGATGGCTGTGACCCATAAAGCCCTATACGAGTTAGGTCTTGATTGAAGAAAGACCTCTCCATACGTGACTGTGCCGGAGTTTTAAGATCGTTAGAGAAGAACTTTCCACCATTCCCACAACTGTCACAAGTTGTGACTACCTGAGAGCAGCCACCAAGAAGGCCCCCTCCTGTGCCCTCACCAAGCACTCCTGTGACAGGTGTGGGGGCCAGTGAGCAATAGGGTGGCCCTCTCTCCGCTCACCTCCTGCTGTCAAGTAATGGCTTTTTTATCTGAGCAGACCCCTTACTGTTAACCGGTGGTTGCAGGAGGGTCTTTCAGTGGGAAGGGGAGATGGGGAGCCATGATTTTATCTTCTTTATAACCTTTTAAAATGCTTTTCAAACTGTTCTAAATTAGTGTTCTTAACTGTGTTGCTTTTTTTAAAAAATGTGGTACACATTGGGCATCCCTAGTCTGAAAATCTGAAATGCTCCAAAATCGGTGGCTAAGAAAGTGACGCCGTTGCATTCTGACGGTTCAGTGTACACAAGCTTTGTTTCACGCACAAAATTATTAAAAAACATTGTTATCAGGTTACCTTCAGGCTATGTGTACAAGGTGCATATGAAACACAAATAGATTTTGTGTTTAGATCTGGGTCCCGTCTCCAAGGTATCTCATTATGTATATGCAAATATTCCAAAACCTGGAAAAAACGATTGAAATCTGAAACACTTCTGATCCCAAGCATTTTGGAGAAAGGATACGCAATGTTTATAAGTTCTTTTATCTGTATTCTGGTTTAATCCAGATTGCAAACTGCCGTGGGCCCCCAAATGGGAGATAGGAGGGATATAAACAATCAGGTATAGTTAATTATTTAGAACTGGCTAGGTCTGGCTCTCCCTACCACCAACACTCTGTGACAGATACAAGATTCAATCAAAAACATCGCTTGCAGGGTTTGAAATCTACCCTTTCTGCATTCTTACAGATAGGAGAAGTGGGGTTGAAGTCATCTCCGTCACGGCTCACCTTGTCCCCCTTTCTCCTTCTTTTCTCCCGCAGACTCGAGGGGGCACGGGGCTGCGTCGTGCTCTGAAGTCGCTCTTCTGTTCCCGGCGGCGCCTGCCGCTCCTGGCCTCCATCTACCTCCTCGCTGTCCACGTGCTGCTGATCCTGTGCTTCACAGGCCATTTGTGAGAGGGAAGCCCCAGCGCCAGAAGGAGCTTGTGGGGCCAGGCGCCCGGGGAAGGCGTTTGGGTTACCGTTTTGGCGGATCCTGCTGCGCTGCGGATGAACGAGGGGAAGCTCTCGGATGCAGCTGTAGCTTGGGGGTGTCTCATCCCCCATGCAGACTCCCTGAGCCCAAGAGGGAAGTCTCCCCCGGGCAGTATTGAGGAGAGAGAGGGAGTCCCAGGACTTGGCTCCACCAGCTGTTAACACCTCCACATTGGTTTTGTTTGAGTTCTTCAGAAAAAAAGTGTTGGGGTTTTCACAGTGGTCCACCTTGCACGATGAATCAGGGTGAAATGTTTGTTCATGGTGTTAAAAGTTAATTTTGGGGGGTTGAGGGAGGGAAGGCAGACAGAGGAAAACCATGCTCCTTCCTCCTGTTTATTTTTCCATGTTACATGAATTGCCATTTTCCAAAAAGGGACCCCCCCCCACTGCAGGAGAAGGGCTTGAGCTCTGCAGCGTGCTGGCATGCTGAACACTTTGTCTGCTCTCTGGTGTGCCCCAGCACAAGTTTTTAACCCAGTTCTGGGAAGGGGTCCAAGTTTAGCTTGGTTTGAAGTGGTTGTAACCCCCTGGATTTTGCACCTGCTGCTGGTGGTCTCCAGTTTGACCAGCACAGGCTGGGAAGACTGCATCAGGGAGGGGTGGAAACAGAGCTTGCCAGCAAAGAGGAAAAGGTGACCATGGTCTTCCAGAGGGCCTGTTTCTTGCGCTGCACAGAGAAGAGGGAACCAGGGTGGGGCAAGGGCATATTTGGAAGCTGCTTCAGTTCCCCAACATACAGTTTCCTTCCAAGAGGGCCTTGCATGTGCCAGAGAGGGAACGGAACAGAGCTTGGGAAAGGTGCTTCTTTGGACTGCTATTTTGCAAAGTTCCATGTGGCCATGGGAGCCGCAGTGGGGAAGAAAAGGTAACTTTCCCAAGCTCTGGAAAAGGAGGAAGGGTTAAGGGGTGTTTTGCAGTCTCTTGGGCCTTGCCGTTGTTGGGGAGTTCTTTTCTAGCCCTTTGAGGACTGTAAGAGAGGATGGAAGAGTCCACAGTGACAAAGAGCTGGCTTCCTTCTCTCCCTCCCTAACTCCCTGCGGCCTTGGGGTTTCCGGCGTAAGGTTAACGTCCTGCAGTGTGGGCAGGGGGCTTTCCTGTTATCTCGAGTCTTCTGATCCTCTGAGACTCCATCCCTGTGCAATAAAGATGATTATTTTTCCGAACCAGCGGAGTGGGCGCTGTGATTTGGCAGGGGGTCTATGCTCCAGCCAGCAAGTGGCTGGAATGCAAGATCTGTCAGGTGGTTGCTCCTGCCCAGGTTATCCAGTGGGATGAAGGGAGAAGCAAGAGGGTGGCTGTCAACTGGTGCAGACGTCACACAACAAATCAGTAGTCCCAACAAATAAAACCAGCAAGGACTAAAACAGAGTTGTAAATAGTAGTGAGTCCAAGGTCTGGAAAACACAAATGCCAAAGAGTTGTTCCAGGACAGACGGTTGTAAGCGACAGAGCCGCAAGCAAACTCTGGGAGATTTATAGCCAGCTGTCTCAAGGCACAGGTGAGGAATTAACCAGCACATTCCTTTCACAGCTGCTGGGATAGGTGTAATTTCCCCTTCTCTCTCCTTTGCCCCACAAACAATGGAACTGTGTCTTCAGTTTCTGCTACCTCTTGCTGGTGCTGGGGACTAGGGCCCCCTTCTGCTTTAGCCTTTGGACTGGAAGAGACCACCAACATCAGGAGTTGTAGATTCCTGGCAAGCTGATTTTCTGTCTCCGTCTTCCAGCTCCAGAGGGTAAGCTATGGCAGCAGGAATTGTCTGGTGGCCCCCAAAGAAGTCTGCTCTGCGGACTTTTCCTAGAGGTTGGTGGAAGGGAGAAGAGGTAAAAATAGCCATCTATCTTTGCCTTCAAATACATCCTAAAATATGTAGGAGCATAAAACAAGCCTCTGATGGATTACACCAAAGAGCCATCTTGCCCAGCATCTTAAGCTCCTTCTGCTGCACCGTTATAGAACATTTCTGCAGGACACTCTTACAGCGTGATGATTCCGCTTTCAACTTCCTATGGAATCCTGGGGTTTGCAGTAGGAACTGCAAACCCCAGGATTCCATAGGAGGTTGAAAGTGGAATCATCGCGCTTTAAGAGTGTCCTGCAGAAACGGCCATAGTGGTTTGCTGCCACTTTGACTGTTGTGGATCCATCCAGTAGAATCTTGGGAATTGGAGTTTGGTCAGAGGTACGTAGCATTGTCTAGTGGGGTTGTAAATCCTTGACTGGCTTGTCCTGGCCTGAGGGATTGAAATAATTACTGTAGTTTTCTCCCTGCTGTGAGAGGAAACAATATTTCTCAACAAATTCTCCCTTTATTTGAACATTCCTGGAGGAATTGTTTAGTGGAGAAATACGCATAGTAAGGACAGGGCCTAAATACCCTAAAGGCATCAGATCCTGTTTGATCTTGGAAGCTAAGCGGGATCGGCCCTGGTTAACACTTGGTTGGGAGACTGCTGATGACCGCCAGGTACTGTAGGTTCTATTTCAGATGAAAGAATGGACGAAACCACCTCCGAGTAATCCTTGGCTAAGGAAACCCTTGGAAATTCAAGGGGTTGCCCCAAATCGATGGGTTTTGTGGGCTTGCACAGACATTTGTGGATTGAAGTCTAAATACCTTGAAGGCAGCAGATTCCGTCTAATCTTTGAAGTTGAGGCAGTCTGCTGAGTACTTGGACGGGAGACCACCAACGAACACAAGGTGCTGAAAGCTACATTTCAGAGGAAATAATTGGCAAAACCACCTCTGAGGATTCCTTGCCTAAGAAAATCTTCTGAAATTTATGGAATCCCCATAAGTTGAGACAACTTAAAAGGCACATATGGACATACACACACACATGTACTTTTCATGACCCCCCCATCTACGCAGGAAACTTGTTCTCTGCATAAGAAACACATTTACTGTACAGAATAATTTTTACACTAAAAACCCAACCTGTTTTTCTTTGCAGAAAAATTCCCGTGTGACCCTTCAGGACACTAGAATACCAGGCGCAAAATTCTCACTGGTCTATTATTATTCCCAACAGAGGTTCCTGACTGTCCAAGAAATTAGTTTTTTGATCTGGGAATGAATAATTACAAGTATTCTTTCCCTCTCTGTTTGCTAGCAAACTCCCCTGAATGGACTGAATGCGTCGGGGCTTTCTGGCAGAGAATTCTCAACACTTCATAAAACGCACAAATCCCAGGATAGGAAAGAAACTTTGGTTTGGTTTAATTTATTTACTGTATTTCTGTTCATCCATTCTCAGCATCCCAGGGGGTTCACAATCTTGTACAGTGTTGATTACAAAATTAAAAAAAATGGTAAGTAAAACCGAAAGCATCTCAATGATCTGTTAGCAAATATTTCTGCTTTGCTTAGATTTGGAGCTTTCAAAGCAGTGCACAATAATTAAAGCACACACATGCAGTTCAGAAATTTTGCAGTGTCCATGAAAACAGACAGTAGGTGGAGCTACAGAGGGAAGGCCTGAAAAAGGTGCATTTTCCCAACATGTTTCTGAAACAGCATATTGTTGGAGTGTAATGAATTTCTGAGTGAGGGGTATTATTCAGTGCTATATGCTCATGCTATGCCATGTTGATCATAAGCTGGACATGGCCCAGCACTGTGATGCTGCAGCAAAGAAGGCAAATAATATTTTAGCCTGCGTTAATGAAACCACAGACCATTTCCGCACTACAGTGTTCAAGCACTGCTGTTCCACTATCAACCTCCTATGGAATTCTGGGGTTTGTAGTTTAGGGAAGGGCACTTCAAATTCTCAGCCACAGAACTCTTTAGTCTCAGTAAACTACAAACCCCAGAATTCCACAGGGCGTTGAAAGTGGAATAGCAGCACTTTAACACTGTAGTGCGGAAATGGCCACAGTCTCCAAGACAAGGGAAGTAAAAGTCCCACTTTATTCTGCACTAGCCAGACCTCATCTGGAGTCCTGCGTTCAGTTCTGGGCACCTCACTTTAAGGGAAAAAGTAGACAAGTTGGACTGGGTTCAAAAAGGGCAACAAGGATAATACGAGGGATGGAGAACAGAACCTACGAGGAGAGGTCTGAGGGAGTTTAATGCATTCAGCCAGCTGAAGAGAACACTGTGAGGAGAAACGGTTACCCCCTTTCAACACTTCAAGGGTTGCCACAGAGATGAGGGGGCAGACCTGGTCCCTGCTTCCCCGGAGAGTGCTGGGCCAGGTCTAATGGCTTGAAGTTACAGGGGAGCAGGGCCATTTCTGCATTGCGCTGTTGTGGTGTTATCATTCCACTTTCAACATCCTATGGAATCCCGGGCATTTAGGATTCTCAGCCAGATTGCTCTTGGGACTCAGGAAACTGCAAACCCCAGAATTTCCCCCAAGGAGGTTGAAAGTGGAATAAGAGCACTAGAACAGTGTAGGGTGGATTTCAGATTTCAGCTGAAGACTAGAAGGAACTTGACAGTAAGAGCGGTCCAGCAATGGAACCAGTGACCTAGAGATGTGGAGGGCTCTCCTCAAGACATTTGCAAAAAGAGCCTGTGCATCTATTGCTGGAGATGCTCCTGCATTGGGCAGGGGGTGCGTGGGTGGGTGGGTGGCTGTAGAGTTGGAGGGCTCCCCTCTCCTACAATGACCTTGAACAGGAGACAGGAGCTTCCCCCAAATTCTCTTAAGTACACGCGGCCACCACCCATCAAATTACCTGAAAGCTTCAGCAACGCAGTGGGACATTGCCTGGGAACTGCTAATCTCTATACTTACAGTTCCCTTTCCTCTCCCCTTCTGAGTAAGAGAAATCCTATCTATGTGCATTGCCGAGGAATGCGTGGCGATGGAGAGGAAACAGATTTTTACAGAAAAGTATGCCTTTTAAGACACGCAAGGTAGACAGGAGAAATATTATTCATGAGAGGCTCCTCCTCCCAGGTACGCTTAGTAGTTACAGTATAGACAGATTCCCTAGATCAGCCAAAACTTCCAAAATAGCAGAAAACCTGACGCAACTAACTAGATACATTCTAACTACTCACATCAGTTGGTCATTTCTTGTTTTTTTTTTGTCTATACTTTTTATTAACAGCCCTCCTGTTCAGATCATTCTTCTCTTTAACATAACCATTTTTTTTTTACAACAATATTGGTCATTTCTAAGGTGGTATGCAGAGATAGCCAGGAGACAGACTGCTGGCCTGTCTGCCGCCAGTATATTTGCCCCTTTTGATGATGTCTTGGATGTTTCTCTTTGTTCTGACTCTTCCTTGTGGTCTCTCGAGAATTTTTATAACTTCTCCATCAAAGCATCTCAAAGATTCTCACTTTTCTCCCCCTGATTGGGCAGCTCTCTCTCATGACCTACGATGCTAATCCCAATAAAACCTAACCCTAGCAGTTCATTAACACTTTATATGTGGGAAGGGAGAACTATCTCCCTTTAGCGCTGAAGCCTGGCTAATGGGAAACCCCATTATCCCAGTGGGGTTGGACATAACGGCCTATGAGGCTCCTTCCAACTCTAGGATTCCGAAAAACTACTGGGTTGGTATGAGAATGGAGGGCCTTCTGGCTCCCCCACATGTGTCCAGACTCCTCCAGGGATGTCCCAGAAGCAGCCCCCTGAATCTGCAACTTCAGCAGTATTGATAGGATGGCCCCCCTTGGACCTCTTAAAGCCATCTAAACCAGTGGCCACCAGCATGCCTTGTGAGTTTCCTAGGACAGATGTACTAATAAAGGCAACATGCCTCAAAGACAGGCAGAGGCGGGATGGCCAGCGGCTGGGGATGCTTTGGTTGTGTCTTCTTGCATGACAGAATGAAGTCGGGCTGGATGGCCTTTGGGATCTCTTCCAGCTCTGTGACTCTATGATTCTATGATTGTGTCTAATCCCCAAACAACCACAATCTGGTTTTGCCCTGGCTGGGTCTGTGTGTGTTTCAAGGTTGGGGTTATTTGGTGGTTGCAGAAATGCACTCTGTTGTTACTCCACTGGAAAAACCCTATCTCGGGGTCTACAGTTTTGATTTTAAAATATGATTCAATGGGCCTGAGAGGTCACCTGGATGGGCACATAGGCAACAATGGTCAAAGAATCGAAAACCAGGTCAGGTCAGTAAAATCCCCAGTCCCGTAGCTCCAGGAGACCTCAAGCTGTGCAAACCCACAATAAACAAAGGGTCCTCGGCCCTGAGACAACGACTTGAGGGGATTAGCGTGTTCGCTCCTAGTTGAGCAAATATTCCACCAGGCGAGGACCATTTACATGAAGTTGCACCACAAACTAATGCAGCCGAAGATCCTGAGACTTTGGCAACACCTTGCAATCCCATCACACAAAGGAAACTGCCATGGTGGAGTTTCGTTATCACTCCAACACCCATTGTTCTCCAGGTACCTTTTCCCCTACGAATAGCACAGTTTTTGATTGGTTCTTTGGATCACTCCTGGTCAGCCCAGCAGACCATTTCTCTGTCTGTCAAGTGATCCCCTCAGCCCTCTCCATGCTGAGCCCCACTTCTTCCCTGCCTTTCCAGACCCAGGACTTCAGGACAAAGGTGCAGTATTACCCCAGCTGTCCCCCTCCAATATTCCCCTATCCAATTTCCTCTCTTTTGCTTCTTAATAGCTCTTGGGTGCGTGTGTGAGTGATTGTGTTGGTGTGTGAGACTTGCATTCAATAAAATCATTTATTGGACATTCTTGTTTGGTTTTTGGCTTGGCCTGACACCGTAAAAACTGGGTAAAAAGACCCCGCTAGATTTCCCTGCCTCTGGCATAGCTATTGCTTGTGCTCTGGCTAGTTTCCATTCCCCATCACGTGGAGCACATTGAGGTGTCCCCCAAAGGACCCCAGAAATTAGGGTAACACTGTGCATGGGCAGGGCAGGGCTTGGCAAATTAACTGTTTTTGGACTAAACCTTGGCCTTTGTGGCTAAGAGGTTCTGTAACACAAAAGAAGGAAGGCTGTTCTCAAGTTCCAGCAGAGGTAAGACCTCCCTTTCTGCTTCACTTGTTCCACCTCTGTAGCTTTACATTCAGGTAGATACAGCCTGTCCAGGTTCCTTCTTTATGCTCCAAGCAACCTTCCTGCTTTTCCTCGAGAGTGTGCAGGAGCTCTTTTGCAGGTTGCATTTTTAGGCATTCCCAGGGTGCACACAGATTTGCAAAGGTGCTGGCCCACAAAAAAGGTTTTTCCTGGCTGGTCGGATCCTGTGCAGCTTGCAGGCATCCCACCTTCAGCCTGGCCCGATCCTGCGTAACAAGTTGGGTTTTGTTTTTCTACAGAGGCTTCTTCTGCAGAGCCTACAGGAAATGAGCAAATTGGGTGAAGCTGAAACAGGAACTTGGGTGAGAATCGTTTTGCAGCCGAAACCGGGGTTAAACTAAGCAGAAGGAGCAGCTGCCGTTTCCTGGAAGTGCGCTTCCCTAGCCAAGGTACCCAAATTTAATTTGGGGTGGAGGGTGGGCATCAGGTTGACAGTGCAAGGTGGTTGTTTTTTTTCCAAAGGAGAGGGGCTGGTTGATCTCTTCTAGGTACTTCTTGAAGGATGATGGGCCTCTCATAGCACTTCCCTCCTTGGCCGTGAAATTCGGGCCCAAACGTAGCACCAAATGTGAGGCTGCCAGATGGGTGAGGAACAAGGGAAGGACATTTGTGCGGGTCCCTCTGTTGCTCTTTCCCATGTGGACGTAAATTGGGCTAGCCAAGCGTTCTGTCCAAGGGGACCGTGAGCTGAAGCCAAAGACAGAGACCCTTAAATGTCCTTCGCCTGTGTACTCTCCTCTGGAACCCTGTCCAAGGTCTGAATCTCTCTCTCTCTCTCTCTCTCTCTCCTTCCTTCCTTTCTAATTTTTTAAAAACTATTTCTATCCTGTCCTATATCTGAGGTCATACAACAACACCTAGTGTAAGTGTTTTAACTGTCATTTCGAGAGGCTTAAATGCATAATCATCAATTTGACAAACTGAAAGAGTTGAAAACCATTTAAAGCAGATGAAGACCTTTTAAAATCTTTTTTCCCACTTTTTTCCTTTTATTATGAATCACATGCTTAGTATACATTAATATATAGTGTATTACAATATTATTACAAGGAATTTTTTCTTAACAACCATGCTTTATCAACCTATCCAACCCCTGCCCCTCAAATGGCTGACAGGGGATACAGACCCCATTTGTATCAACAAGCTTTTTCAGAGATCTGGGATGTAATCTTAATCACATTTATCGTATCTTCATACCCCCCCCTTTTTTTTTACTTTCTCAATCTTTATTTTCCAGTTCTCACACCAAGATTGCGTACTGTATTGCCCACAATACTTTAACCTTCTTTCCTTAAGAAAGTCAAATAATATACTTGACTGATGACTATACTTTTATATACTTTTTCAAATAGATCTCATTCCATGTTGGTTTCTTTTTCCACCCTAAAGCAATAACAGCACCAGCAGCTTTTAAAATGCATTTTGGAAATTAGCGCAAGCCCTCGGTTTCCCTCCAGCAGGGAGGCAGGCCCTCCGTCCTCTGTGATCCTGGCTTCAGGATCAGCCCCCTTGCCCTCCCAAGCGACTCTGCTCCCAGAGGAAACATTCAGTGTTTCATTTCAGAGCCGCAAGCTAGCCGCTTCCTCTTTTTGTGCCGGAAGCGTCACACTGTCTCTGTAAGAGATGCATTGCAAAGATTTTGCAAACCTTTGCTCTTTCCCCTGCAGCCAGAGTGCCGGTTGGTGTGAACACGCGTGAAAACAGGTCACTAGCAAATGACCTTTAAAGTTGCTGCTGTGTATTTATGATATGATCAGCCAGAAAAGATTTCTCCTTTGTCATCCACATTTAATTTTCCCCAATTTGACCCTGTTCCTCCCAACGTTCTTGCTTTGGACTCCAGCCTTGGGTCTCCGTCTTCAATGTTGTCTCATCCAGAATCTTTGTTGCTTACAAACTAATACTGCTGACCACTAAACCTCTCCCATAGCTGAGCTCGCCAGACCCAAGCAAAACACTTCACCAAACAGTTCGTGTCCATTCCAGGCTATGAGAACACAACCAAGTCCACCCTGAACTTTGTTAGATAAAAGCTTTAGACTGAAGCTAGATCGAAGCTGTTTGCTTACATGTAGGAAGCTCAGCCCTCCAGCTGTAAAAGAACTTTTTCAATTCTACAAGCCCGCTTTTTTTTTAAAATCCTAAGTCTCAGTCACTTTGCTCAAGAGGTACAACTAGGCATCAGAGGATCCTTCTTTCCTAGCAGCTGATGGAGTGCTAGCATTCAGTTCTGTTTGTACTGACCATCTGGGTAAAAATCCGTTTTAATCAGGGATTTTAATCATTCCGTACTTCAATCTTGTATGCATAAATAATTATCCTAGGTCGCTTCTTGCTATAGTGTCATCTGCAAATGTGATAAGAATGTCCTCTAATTCAAATCATTGCTGAATAAGTTGAGTAGCCCTGGGCCCAGGACGGAACCCTGTGGCACCCCACCAGTCACTTCTCTCCAGGAGGAAGAGGAGCCATTGGTGGAGAGCACCCTTTGGGTTCGGTCGGTCAACCAATTCCAAATCCACCTGACAGTAGCCCTGTCTAGCCCACATTTTTACTAGAATTTAGACAGCTGGATGCTAAAACACTAATATGTAAAAATGTGATATCCTCCACCAAACTCTAATGAGAAAAGAGAAATGAAAAGAGGGCAAAAGATTATGTTATTCTAACCATTACAGATCCAGCTGAACAGAGCTACTAATCGCCATACCTACTAGTTATTGCACTGTTTGGGTTCTTACTGCTCCAGAAGTCCAGAAACAGTTTCCTATCTTTCAAGAAATCTTCAGTTTGGTTTGTCTTTTAAAATCCACATGTTTTCAGTTTTTTAAAACATCACTTGCCTCCTTGCTGGGCTTTTCCATTTGTGTCTTGCACAATTCAGAATTCCTGAACTTCTCTCGATCCATTTTGGTCCGTGGCTGATACTGGTAGACCACCACTATCGGGCTCTGAATTTTCTAGGTGGGAATGCAGGGTGAAAGCAAGCAGCTGTAACGGTGGTGGATGGGGCCAGATAGTGAGTCTTCTGGGACTTCAGTTGCTGTTGTGTCCCTCTTGCCCCCAGATGTGGAAGGCCGTGGTGGGCCACAATGTGTCTGTGAAGGTGGAGTCCCAAGGAGACGACTGGGACACTGATCCTGATTTTGTGGTGAGTTTTCCAAGTTCCTCTGAAGCCAATGCATTTTGGCCATCCCAATCCAATGAATTCTTCCAATGGCGGGTGGTGGATCCCAGATGTTTAGTTGCGTCTTCCCGCACAGCAGAGGGTTGGACTAGATGGCCACTGGGGTACCTTCCAACTATAAGGAGATTATCACACAAGGCAGGTAAATCACAATTAAAACACGATAATAGCACCTTTGGCTAGGATTTCTCATTTCTTCATGTCACCTATCCTCTTCTGCTGTTCTCCTGGTGGGAGACCATTTGGAAAGCATTACTTTTACAAACATGAAAAATTATTTAATGACCTCCTTTGTAAACAAAATACTTTTCAGATGGTCTCCCGCTAGGAGAACAAGAGAAGACGAATGACTTAATGTGATAAGTTGCAGCCAAAGGCACTATTGTTCTCCTGTCATTGAACCTTACCTGCCCTGTGGGGTAAACTCGTACAATTCTGTAATCTCAGGGAAATAGTGAATCTGCTTCGGGTTGTGTCTCAACTGTAAAAGATGTGCTATTGGGACTGCAGAATCCACCCCACAAAATAGGCTCAGCACATCGGAGAGTTCCTTCAAAGCTATCCAGAGTCTGGAACTGATTTGCCACCCCCTTGACCCGGGAGCCCTCATCGGCCACCGGGTTCTTCAGTCCTTTGGGCATCTCCCCATGTCACCAGTGGGATGGGGTGCCTCCATTTTTAAGAAAAGCAGCATTTCTACTGCCTCTCTTGGCACTCTGGTGGAGAGCCAGGGCCCCAAGTCACGGGGGCTGGTGGCGTGCATTTTAGCATCACCATTTTGAGAGGGGCTGCAGAGGAAGACATTGGCACTTGGGCCTGCATGGGGCGGATCTGGGGAAAAGGAGTCCCCGGTACCCACATGTTTGTCCACCAACAAGTTAGGGGTGAAATACACGACAGAGAAGTTATGGGACAAATTCTGTAGACTTGGCAAATGGTGTATCGGAGGGGTGAGGACCCTTTGGCTCTCCAGATGTTTTCAACCCCATGTATCCAGGTCAGTGGAAAGGAGTATGGGAACTGTAGTCCAACTGCCCACCCCAAATATCTGCAGTTCCAAAGGTTCACTCCAGCTGACTTAATAAAATATCTGTATCTCTTTATCTAAAGCCGTTGGGTGGTTAAAATAAAATTGCCTAGCTTTAAACAGTAATATATAACCTAAAGAAGCAAAAAAAGCATAGTAAACATTATAATGAATTAAAACTAGAGAATTAAAACAGTTTTAAACCATTTAAAATGATCAACACTTGTGAAGATTTGTATAAAAATGGAACTCCAGGAAACTTAATGAGGTAATAATCTGTGGCTATGGTTATTAGTAGTTGCAGTAAGCTAAATTTAGTCTGTTTCCTTTTAACTGGTTTTTCTTTTTCATTACAGTTTGGGTGTGTGTGTGTGTGTCAGAGTTCTTTTGTGTTTTAGTTAGTTAAGTAGTAAGGTGGTGTCTATGGTAATAGATTAGTGTATTAATGTCTTTTAGCATTGTGTCTTAGCTGTAATTTAGTTCAGTGTGATTTCAGCCGTAGCTATTGTCATGTACTGGCTAGCTCTGAGTTCAAGGAATTAGGCTTACTGGTTCTGAAAGCTTTATTCAGGGCTGTCGAAGAAAACAGCGGCACATCTTGGTTTTGATTCCTTCGATGCTCCTGAACAAAGCTTTTGAAACCTCTAAGCCTATTTTCTGAAGATGGAGTTAGGTGGAGTTAGCTTGTATATTGCTTATGTATAGTATTTTTCTTTTTCCCCATGTGTTGTTATTAATTAGCTTACCTTAAGATTAATAAATAAATATGATTTTTAAAAAACCAGACTCCAAAGCCTTTAGTAAGAAGTAATGTTTTCCCCGAGTGCTGGAATGGTGTTGGTGCCAAATGGGCCTCTCGGGGTGCCACCGTAGAGAAGCCCCTGCTGGTTCCTCCTCGCAGGGTGGGTTTCCCCACCAGTGGGGCTGAGAGAAGGGCCCTTCCTGCAGACTTCGGTCCTCAGGGAAGGGCGTATAAGAGGTGCTCCCTCCAGTGTGGAGGTCCCAAGAGGTTTGGGACTTTGAAGGTCACCCCCAGGGCCATTTCCGCATGACTGTTATAGCGCTATGATTCCACTTTCAACATCCTAGGGAATCCTGGGGTTTGCAGTTTAAACTGCCAAGGAAACCCCAGGATCAGTTCACCTTAGAGTTGCAATAAATTGGAAACTTGAAGGCAAAGAACAAGAGTGCATTTCCTTAATATCAAGGAAGGGATCTCTCTCTCTCTCTCTTGCAGAATGACATCTCTGAGAAAGAGCAAAGATGGGGAGCAAAAACCATTGAAGGCTCTGGCCGTGGAGAGCACATTGAGTGAGTTGTTTCTTTCCCTCCATCCCTTCCCAACACAGCTGGTCTCTGTTGCGAAGCCTCCGAGCTCCGTCTGATAGAAACTAGGCCCGTCTCTATTGCAGGTCTGAGAAACTTCAGACCTGGGAGCCAAGCCCTGCCTCACGTGGCTCACAATGAAGCCCTGGTTTGCTTTTCATCTGGTTGGCTTCCCCACTTGGCCATGTCTTCTTCCCTTTGGGAGACTGGGCAGCTTTTTTAATGTGTGCATGCAGGTTGGGAGAGAGAGAATCTGTCTCTCTATGCAGCCATCTCTCCACCTACCTGTTTACCGACCTATCTAAAATAATGGTTGTGCAAAAGAGAGAATTTCAGCAGATGTTACTTGTCGTACAACTGAGCCAATGTGATTCTAGGCTGTATCAATAGGAGTTTAATGTCTAGGTTAAGGGAAGTGATGGTATCACTCTATTCTGCTTTGGTGAGACCTCATTTGGAATCCTGTGTCCAGTTCTGGAAAGACATGGACAAGCTGGAATGTGTCCAGAGGAGGGTGACCAAAATGGTCAAAGGCGTGGAAACCATGAAGCCCTATAAGGAGCGGTTAGGGAGCTGGGTGTGTTTAGCCTGGAGAAGAGAAGGTTAAGAGGGGACATGGGTCATAGGCACTGACTGTGCATTGCCAGGCAAAGGAGTGCAGGATTAGCAAGGGGCCATTCAGCAGATGAACTAAGAAAGCTTAGCAGTTCAGCACAGGTCGCCTGTTCAGGATGGAGCAGAAGCATAGTCAAGAGAGTCCAAGAGTTCAAGAATCCAGCAGGCATCAAGGTCAGACAAGCTGAAGATCAGAGAATCCAGACAGATAGTGAGCAGGGAGGCTGTAGCACACAAAGGCAAGGGCTGGCAAACACGTGAGTTGTTTCTGGCATCGGGCCATTGCTCCCTGCCTTCATTTGGAAGGCTGGAGCCAGCTGGCTCTCATCCCAGCCTGATTAGCTCTGGTGTGCTTGCGTTTGCTTGTCGTCTTTTGAGGCTTCTGTCAGCCATGTTTAAATATCTAGAGGGATGTCATGTGGAGGATGGGTCAAGCTTGTTTTCTGATGCTCCAGGGACTAGGACACAGTGGAGGAATGGTTTCAAACTATAGGAAAAGAGATTCCATCTAAACATTGGGAAGAACTTCCTGATGGCAAGAGCAGGGAGTGTGGTAGGCGTCCTCCTTTGGAGGTTTTTAAGCAGAGGCTGGATGGCCATCTGTCTTGAGTGCTTTGATTGTGTCTTCTTGCATGGCAGAAGGGGGCTAGGCTGGATGGCCCTTGGAGATCTCTTCCAACTCTATCATTTTATGGTTCTGGGATTCTACGAGATGCAGGAGACCTGTCTGGATTTCATTCTGGCAACCCTATTTGCAAGTGAGGGCTGTGAGAAGCTGGCCTGAGGTTCTTCCTGCACGTCACATCAGTGATTGCCACGACAATGTGGCCTGCTTCTTGCAAGAAAAGGAAGTGGTATCACCTCTGAGTGCTTTGCTAAATAAGGACTTTCAGAGGCCCTCTGCACGCCCACGCACCCAAAACACAGCTCCAGGGAGGGCTGAAACCAGGTCTGCAGGTTGTTTGAGGCCTGTAGGGGTGGATTTGTCCTATGTGAGTAAAACCGGGTTGCCAGCATGAAAACTGGAGAGCGCTCCTGTGTCTTTAGTAATTTTGTAGAAAAGACCATTTCAGCAGGTGTTGCTTCCTACATGGTTGCATGACAAACAGCAGCTGCTGAACTTCCCTCTTCTACACAACCACTAAAAGAACAAAAGCCCCCTCCAGTTTCCAATCCGACAGCCTCAGCCTTTATCCATTAACGAACAGGACAGTCCAGTGGCTCCTACAGTGATACAAATCTCAGCCAACACAAGGGCCACTCCTGTCATCTCACCAAATTTGCATTTCCAAAATCATAGAATCCCAGAGCTGGAAGAAACCCCAGGGGCCAACCAGTCCAACCCCCTTCTGCCACGCAGGAAGACACCATCCACGCCCTCCCTTTGATGGAGGGCCATCCATCCTCTCTTTTGAAACCTCCACCGAAGGAGGAGACTCCAGCACACTCCCTTGGGGCAGCAGAAGATTCCACCCTTGAACTGCTCTTACGCTCAGGAAGTTCTTCTTAATTTTTAGGTGGAATCTCTTTTCCTGAGGTTTGAATCCGTGGCTCCATAGTGCCCCAGTCTCTGGAGCAGCAGAAGACAAGCTTGTGAGGAAAGGTTGGACATGACCTGTAGTCCAATAAAATATATATGATGCACATTGAGGTTTGCATCTGGGAATGACAGTAAATGATGTAATCCCATGTCACTCTTGCTGAGACGTAACATGTAACTGGGGCAGAGGGTTGCATCAGACATGGGAACATGCAAAGTTGGCTAGAGTTGCATCAGCAAGGTACGTATATAAGGGGCTGAGTCCTAGCCAACTGTCCTCTTGATAGTCTGGTAGAGCGGCCGGAGGCTATGTCAGATGCATGCTGTGGAATGCTGAAACTCTATTGGAGTACTGTAAATATGTATGTATCGTAACTGAAGAGTAACGGCCTCCAAGTTGGAGGATAATATTGCGTGGGTGTATTTTTGTGGCTTCAGAGCAATGCTGCTAGTGTTTATACTCTGCTGGGCACGCTTCTAAGCTGTGTGTATAGTGCTCTGCTATACGGTGGTTTTTGAACACTTTACTCTGGTAAGCTGTTTTTGCGAGAGCTCAGTGCAGGAGGGAAGTGCTATCGCGGTTTTTGCACAGCTCCCATCATCCACCAATCCCTCCACAAAGCTTGCCCTGTCTTCCATATGACATCCTTTCAAATATTTAAACATGGCTGTCATGTCGTATGGAGGATGAAGCAAGCCTGTTCCTGCTGCACCAGAGACGAGGAGACTGTGGAGCCAGGGATTCAAACTTCAAGAAAAGAGGTTCCATCTAAACGTGAGGAAGAACTTCCTGACAGTAGCAGTTGTTGGACAGAGGAACACGCTGGATGGCCGTCTCTCCAAGGAAGTGCTTTGATGGTGCCTTCCTGCATGGCAGAAAGGGGCTGGACTGGATGGCCCTGGGGGTGTCCTCCAACTCTTCTAGAATTTTATTATCCTTGTCCAACCTTTGCCTTGGAATCCTATGGCCCTCCAGATTTCATTGGACTCTCACCCAGCATTTCTCACCATCAGCTCTGCTAGCTAGGACTGATGGGAGATGTAGTGTGACCACACTTTGAACACCCAGGGCCTGAATCTAATTGCTACTCCTATCTGGAGTTTTAACTTAGAATTCATCCACACTGCACATTGATCCCACTTTAAGTGCCATTTAATGAATCAATTAATTCCCCACATTGCTCTCAATACGGTACCCCAAACAACTTACAATATAAGTTAAAACAAAGCTATACAGCTACGTGCAGTCAAACTTATGTAGAGTACCATTCTTTAAAAAAAAATTAATCCAATTAAAACATTAATTGAAAACAATTAAAAATGCATTTAAAGTACAGGGAAAATAGAGAAGACTACATATCATGAAAAGACTCTTCTGCCTTTTCTGACTCTTTAAGAGCCAAAGACCTGCTTAAGTAAAGAAGCTCGAAGACAGCAGAGACGAGTCCAACGTGGCTTCCCGTTGGAGGAAATTCCACAGATTGGGAGCCACCACCAAGGAGGCCCTTTCCTGCCTCCTCGCCAGATGAGCATGTGAGGTTGATGGGGCTGAGCAGGAGCACTTCCCTGAATATTTTTAAGGACTGGGCAGATTCTCATGGGAGATATGGGCTTTCAGATCATGTGGACCAAAGTCATGGTTCCACCTGACACAGTCGTGGGATTTGTAGTTTGCTGAGGGGTACTTAGAATTTGAGGGAGCTCTAGTGCACTCCTATGAACTGAATACCCCTCCCAAAAGGTAGAAAACCCAGGATTCCTTAGGACAAAGCGATGCCAGTTAAAGTGGGATCAAGGTGCTATAACTGTTGCATGGATATATTCTAATTATCATGTTCTTTGTCATTGAGATCTCCGGTTCCTTTTTCTGTGTTCAGAGGAGAAGCATGAGCAAGCGTTTTCCTTCCTCCTTCCGCAACCTCCGTTTCTGATTCTTCTTCTGTTATTTACTTATAAAAACACGCTAGTCTCTTCTCTATTTAAAAATGGCCAAATTGACATCTTCTCCAGCTTCGTGCTTCCTCTTTTGTTGATTGCGGGTCTGCTCAGTTTATCCGTCTTGCTCTTTCGTTTTCATGCGTTGGTCTTTGAGTTACCCCTTCCATCTCCTGTTCTGTGCAACGTGTTTGGTTTGGTTTGACGTTTATTCCACCTTTATGAGACCTAAGGCAGCTGGAAACGTGGATTAAAACAAAGTGCTACCAATGTTGTTGTTGTTATTGTTGTGTGTCTTGTTTCTGATTTAATGGCGATCCTAAGGTGAACCTGTTACAAGGTTTTCTGGGGCTGAGAGTGTGTGACACAGTGAAGGCCCCTGTTTTTTTTTCTTTTTTTTTAAGAACTGCTTCTTTTTCTTTTTCTTTTTCTTTTATCCCAAGCATTCAGTCCTCTCTCTGTGTGCCTTGTCTTTTCTGTCTGGCTCGCTTTCTCAGCCCTCCCACACTTCTTTCTGTCTTTCCTCTCTTTATTCTTCAGCTTCTCAGCAATCTCACAATCTCTTCAGAAACATTTCATTAAATTTACACCCCTTCCTCCGGACACCAGTTCATTGTCTGGCAATCAGCAAGCGTGTTAATCTAGGCTAAGGGCACTTTTAAAGACTTTAATTTATTGTAATTATTCCTGATACCCAATCCCTCATCTTTAACTTTCCAATCCCTCCACCTTTTGGATTCTTTCTCTTTGTTAGTGTGCAGGCTATCAAAAGAGAAATTTGCATTTTATATTTTGTGTGGAGTAATACCAAGTATCACCATAATAATAGCTGTTATTGTTTAGCAGAAATACCCAGCATTCAGTGCTTGTTTAGCACTTCCTTCTGCTCAATCCCTTCATCTCCCATTACCAGGAGAAATCTCTTCCCACCCCACAATGTTTCTAAGCCTTTGAAGACACTTAAGAGGGGTGCATCAATTATACCTCCCCCCACCAGCCTCTGTTTGATACAGGGATTCTGCAAAAATGAATATGCCTGTCTTGGCTGCAGCTTCCTCACTGATGGTTAGGGAGGTGTGCCACCTAGTGACTGAAGATGGTACTGAAGACTACAAACAGATTTTGATTAAAATTCTCCATTAAAAAAAAAAAATCAAAGCACACCATTGGATCTCCTTGATATCCATGCAGAGTGCATAGTCTTGGGCTATGAGGAGCCAGACGCACATACATAAATTCTCTTCTATGATTACAAAGAGTACTGAAACAAACATTTTTGTTTGCAGTATGATTAAAATTGTCCCTCCCCTGGTTATTTCCAAGCAAGCTTGTGCATTCTTTTTGACATGTCATTGAGTTCATAGAATCATATCATAGAATCCTAGAGTTGGAAGGGGTCCATAAACCTTCAACACCCCTCTTAATGAAGAAAATCCAGCTACATCATGCCTCGCAGGTAAGCAGGGTTAGATGGCCTGTGGCCCTCCAGATGTTGCTGGACTTTGAAACCCATCAGCTTAGTCACTGATGGCACATGATGGAAGTTGTAGTCCATTAAGGCCTGGAAGGCTGTAGGTTCTTCAGTCTTGTGGGATAAACTGCAGCCCATTTGCTAGACAAGAGTAGATTTTTTTGGATGCGTGGAAGGGAATGGCATTTAGACTAATATCCTAAATATGCTTACTATTGTCATGGACCGAGATTGTTGGTACGTTTGACCCAGAGAGAAATTCAGCCACCTTAGACTATAGGATCCCAACAGAAGACACATAGGAAACCAGATCTGGGTTTAACCACTGTGCATGTAACATTTATTAAGACATGAAATACACAAATCACATTTCCGTATCAAGAGCTTTCTTTCACCCACTCAATCATACAACATACTCACGAAAAGCCGGTCCTTCGCCGAACGTTGGCCAGATGTCCTCGAAGGTATGGATGCCCTCTGCTGCAGCCAAGGGTCATGAAAGTGAGTCGAAAATCTTCCCTTCTTTATAGTCATATTCCCCACTTCTTGAGGAAAAGGGACATGTTTTGCTGGTTGCTATGGTTCCAAGTACTTCCATTGTATAAAGGCAATCAAGCAATTAAAAGAATAGTTCATATCATCTTGTACCCTACTAATAAAAGGTTGCTTGCAGAAGAATTGGTCATATATCATGTTGTCAGGAAATGTATCAAATGCCTCAGTGGTTCTCGGCCATGCAGGGTAGGGTAGGGTCAGAAAAACATCACCGCTGGCCCGTCTGAGGGTGTGCCAGGCTTTTCACGGCTCCCCGTTTCTTCTGCCTTTCCACATAAGAACTTAACTGTTTTCTTAATAAAGGTATTGATCACTGTTGAATATCGTGAATACGTGAAGGTGGGTGAAACATAAAGACAATCAAAGAAGATATGCATTGTAGGCAACATCACATGGCAATTAAGGAAGCCACACTTCTGGATCTGTGCATCTCAAGAGTACATTCTGTTGGTGCCAAGTCCTTATTGTTTTGCAAACTTTCTTCTCAAGCCAAATCGGCATTCCGTGTGTTCTCAATTTCACAGTTCAAGGAATCCTCGCTTCACAATCCAAACCCCTCCTTACAACAATGCACTGTGCGCGGCCATTTCAGTTTGGTTCAGGACTGTGCTTTTCCTCTCTGGAACTCATTCGTTCATCACACTATGAATTAACCACTCTTGGACAGAGTAGGTCTTCTTTCTTGGTGGATTTCCACAGAATTAGGCAGTTGCTCTGTGTGCACATGTACTCCAGGTATATTCCCTCCACCCCCGCAAAAAATGTATTGTCATTCTGTAGCTCCTGGGAAATTTATCTAACTTCCTAGAAGCAGGTCCAGCTGGAAATAAGTCTGGGCTGGAGAACATTGTGGATTTCTTCTTGACATTCCCCAGTGGACTTCATTTTTTTTAAGAGAAAGAGTAACCAAAATGGAACCCCAAACCCCAACATGAAAGGATGGTTGGAGTGGGACATTCTTCTGATGTCTTCTTTTCAAGACCTCTTCACTGTTTTGTCCTTTCCAGTATCCATGAGCTAAGAAGCAAGGTTTCTGAGGAGCATGAAGTTCTCAAGAAGAAGGAGCTGGAGACAGCACCCAAAGCTTCATACGGTTATGGAGGCAAGTTTGGAACAGAGAAGGACCGCATGGACAAGGTGAGAAATGGGCAGGATTGTGTTGTTTTTTGTCTGCTGCTGAGGACTAGACTTCGTGCGTGAAAATACTTCTCACCAAGGTTTCGTGACTTTCAAAAAAATACTTTTAGGTCCCTTTTTTTTTCCATCCCTAGTGGTCATATATTCATAACATCAAGCAATCAAGTTAAAACTACAGGGCTTGTGCACACTCCACTCCATGCTGAGCAGTACATCATAGTACAGCCTTTTGAAAAGTTTGCTTTCTAAATTTTCTTGCTCGGAATCAATTCTCTTAGTGTACTTTCTAAATTCTCTTGGTTGAAAAATGGCTAAACTGATCTTTTAGAAAGTGTCTCATAAATGATTGATTAGAGTAAGGGACGTGGGACAATGTGTAGTCTTTGGCTGGCTGTAGAAACTGAGTGAGGCATTAAGGAGAGCCATTTTCAAATATCTGAAGGAAGAGGTGGCATGATACCCATGTTTAAATATTTGAAAGGATGTCCATTTCAACCGCCTTCTGCCATGCAGGAGGTCACAACCAAAGCATTCCTGACAGACAGCCATCCAGCTTCTGTTTGAAAAGCTCCAAAGAAGAAGGGACTCCACCACACTCCACTGAGGGAGCAGCAGATTCCACAGTTAAACTGCTGTTACCGTCATCAAGTTCTTCCTAACGTTTAGGTGGAATCTTTTCCCCTGTAGTTTCAAGCCATTGCTCCATGTCCTAGTCTCTGGAGCAGCAGAAAACAAATTTGCTCCATCTTTCATATGACATCCTTTCAAATATTTCATAGAATCATAGTTGGGAGAGATCCCAAGGGCAATTCTATGATTCTATGATTCACCTCTCAGTCTTCTCTTCTCCAAGAGAGACATACCCAGCTCCCTAAACCATCTCTCATAAGACCTGGTTGTTTTGGTTGCTCTTCCACATGCTATGTTTCCGTGAATGCTGAGGGTGTCCTCTGTTTTTGCCCTCCCAGCAGAACGGCAGAGTTTGACCGGTGTCCTTTTTCTTCCTTTCCCAGAGTGCCCTGGGCCATGAGTATGTTGCCGAGGTTGGAATGCACTCATCCCAGACAGACGCAGCCAAGGGTTTCGGAGGGAAGTACGGAGTGCAGAAGGATCGAGCGGACAAGGTCGGTGACGCTGAATTGTCTCCTTAGGGCCAAATTGTAACATCTGTCTGCATACCAGCAGCCAATCCACTTCCTAGGACTTTTGATAGCTCTTCAGCTCTCATGGCTCCATCCTTTCGAATCCTGGAATGCATATTGGTCCTTAGAACTGCCTGCTAGGGAGTTCTAGTGCTGCAGTTCAAGGGCATTGACCAGGGCCATTTCCACCCTACACTGTTATGGTGCTATTATTCCACTTTCAACATCCTGTGGAATTCTGGAGTTTGCAGTTTCCTGAGGCCAAGAGCAATCTGGCTGGAATCCTCAATGCCCCTCCCTAAACTGCAAACTCCAGGATTCCATAGGATGCTTAAAGTGGAATAATAGCACTATAACAGTCTAGTGCAGAAATGGCTTCAAGCTCTCCAGCAGAGAGTTTTGACTCGTGGAACTGTAAAACCCAGGGGCCAAAATACTATGAATGTGAATGTGCCCCGATTATAGCTGTTACTGGAACGTATAGGACAAAAGTCCATTGTACTACTCATGTGCTTTTTAACGGCCAATTTTTTTTTTTTGCTTTGTCACTGGAAGCATATCTAAATTAATTAGTGATGTATCTATCCTGGTTTGTCACTACCTTTGCTTATAACCAGAAAATATCACTGACAACAAGCAGAACAGAAAAAGAAACAGGTTCAGTACTGGAGTTTGGCAAATTTATACACTATAACAGCCTAGGAAATACATTGGTGGGATGTAGCAATTTTCATTTTCTTAAACTTATCTGGCAAAATGGTGTTTTAAAACCATATTTTTCCAGGGTTATTCAGGGCTAGAGTTAAAAAAAGGCAACTGGGTTTTGCATTCTTGCTGTAATGTGTTGCTTGATTCCCGTCTTAGAGAATGACAGCCTTTGGCTCCCATGTCAGTGGTGAATCCACTCAGGGTTTAAGTCAGAACTTTAATGGAACTCTCGACTCCTGTCCTGGCCCCACCGTTCCCCCTTTCTCCCCCCTTCAATCTTCCTTCCTTTCTTCCCACTCTTGTCTGTGTCCTCTGTGTTCTCTGCTTTTCATCCTGGAGAGAAGTGACTTTTTGGGGGAGCCACAGGATTCTGTCCTGGGCCCAGTGCTGTTCAATATTTTTATCAACGGCTTGGATGAAGGAATAGAGGGTACGTTCATCATATCTGCAGATGACACCAAATTGGGAGGGGTTGCTAATACGCCAGAGGACAGGACCAAAATTCAAAATGACCTGGATAGATTGGAGAGCTGGGCCAAGGCTAACAAAATGAAATTCAACAGAGAGAAGTGTAAGGTCCTACACTTAGGTAGAAAAAATGGAATACAGAAATATAGGATGGGGGACATGTGGCTGGATAGCAGTACCTGTGAAAGGGATCTAGGAGTCTTCATAGACCGCAAGCTGAACATGAGTCAGCAGTGTGATGCGGCAGCCAAGGAAGCCAATGCAATTCTCGGCTGCATCAACAGGAGTATGGTGTCTAGATCAAGGGAGGTCCTGGTACCGCTCCACTCTGCTTTGGTTAGACCTCATCTTGAATCCTGTGTCCAGTTCTGGGCACCCCAATTCAACAAGGACATGGTCAAGCTGGAGCAAGTCCAGAGGAGGGTGACCAAAATGGTGAGGGGCCTGGAAGCCATGCGCTATGAGGATAGACTTAGAGAGCTGGGGATGTTTAGTCTGCAGAAGAGAAGGTTAAGAGGGGACATGATAGCCATGTTTAAATATTTGAAGGGATGTAGAGGAAGGAGAGGGCTTGTTTTCTGCTGCTCCGGAGACTAGGACAAGGAGCAATGGATTCAAGCTGCAGGAAAGGAGATTCCACCTGAACCTCAGGAAGAGCTCCCTGACAGTCAGGGCTGTCCAGCAGTGGAATCTGCTGCCTCGGAGTGGAGTGGAGCCTCCTTCCTTGGAGGTTTTTAAGCAGAGGCTGGATGGCCATCTGTCCAAGGGAGTGCTTTGAGGGTGTTCCTGCATGGCAGGGGGTTGGACTGGATGGCCCCTGGGGTCTCTTCCAACTCTACATTTCTGTGATTCTATTCTGTTCATGTAGACTTAAGCCAGTGGTTCTCAACCTGTGGGTCCCAGATGTTTGTGGACTTCAGCTCCCAGAAGCCCCAGCCACTCTGATCAATGCTTAGGGCTTCTGGGAGCTGAAGTTCACAAACATCTGGGGACCCACAGGTTGAGAACCACTGGCTTAAGCACTTAGGGACAGGGTTGGTCTGTCTCCTTTTAAGAAAATCCCTTTAAGAAAATCCATTTGACCTTGTACAAAAATAGCAACCAACAGCCATAACTTGGTGCTTCTTTCTCTTCTCCACAGTCTGCAGTTGGCTTTGACTACAAGGGTGAGGTGGAGAAGCACACCTCCCAGAAAGGTGAGTTCCAGGAGCCTCATGAGTTCCTATAGGTTTTCTTCCTCCGGAAAAAAGTTTTCACAACCGCTGCCTTGAAGGTGGCCTTCCAGGTACTTTTCTAGGGTTTGAAAGAATACTCCTTTGCTAGGTGTCTCCTAAGATTTGAGAAGCCCTGTTGGAAAAGGTGTAGGAGGTTTCTTTGTGTTTTGTCTGTGCAAAAATGCACACAGTTTTTTGTGCACAAAAATGTTTTCTCTGCACTGAAAAAGCACATGTGTTTCTACACAGAAAATCTGTTTCCTACACAGAAAAACCATGTGTATTGCTGCACAGGGAAACCATGTGCATGGATTTTTGCCCAGAAAAAAAAAATGAATTTCTGGACAGAAATGTGTTTTGTATTCAGAAAAACCGTGATGTATTGCTGCATTTAAAGCATGTTTTCTATGCAGAAAAGAAAAAAATCTTAATTACTCTTCGGAAAGCATTTCTACACAGATGAATGATTTCCGAAGTGTGAACAGTGATCAGGGAATGGCAGAAATCTTTCTGTTCTCATCCAGTGGGGAGCAGACTGTAGGAATTACCAGTTCATGTCTATGTGTTACCCTGATTTCTGGGGGTCCCTTGGGGGACACCTTGATTCACTCCAAAAATGCAAAGATTGAGGAAATTAGCGGAGCGCCGGCAATAGCAAAACGAGGGGCAAGGTAACCCGGCAAGATCTTGTACCCAGTTTTTACGGGCAAAAAGCCAGACGATCGTACTAAGAAATGGATTTTATTAACAAATATGTTCTCACGCACCAACACACTCACTCACTCACTCATGCGCACACGGCCTGTCGAGAAGGGAAAGAGGTGACACTTGATAGAGGATTCAGCGGAGAGGGTGTAGAGGTGGTGATGCTGCACCTATCCAGAAGTCTTCAGTCCAGGAAGCAGCGAGAAAGACGGAGCTCGGCAAAGAGAGGCGGCTGAGGGGAGCACTTGACTAACAGAGTGCCGGTCTGCTAGCGTGGCGGGGAGTTCTCCAAAGAGACCCTCAAAAATGGGGACTACTTATAGGGCAGAATGTACCTTGAGGGCAGGCCCTCCCCCGGAAGAACAATAAAATAAAAGGAAAAATGCCGCACAATTGTAACTTGATGGCTCGCATGATTGGTTCGTGTAAATGGACCTCGCCCTTGTAGGATTCTCCAAAGTCGGAGTGGCTCAACCTGGGGAAAACCCAGTAGTCCCTTCAAGTTGGCTATTTGGGGCTGAGGACCCTCGTGTGGACGTGTCTAGCCTGAGGTCTCTGTGGAAAACGTGACTGGGGATTTTCCTGGCCTTGACCTAGGCTTGGTCATTCGACCTATTTGTCTACGCACCCACTGAGCAACCTCTCTGGCATGGAGGGCATATTTGATGTCAATTTTATATCCCCCCAGGACAGGGTCTGCCACTGGGGTAACGTGTGAAGATGAAAAACACAAAGATTTGGTTCTGTGTCCTTCAGAATGTTAGCTTTGGATATAAAATTTGATAAACCATGTTGAACTGCCCTTTGTTTTTGTGGCATAGGAACTCATCCCTGTCCTGTCCATGATATTTCTACCTCTGGTACCTGTGTTTCTGTAAAAGAAGTAAATCCCAGCAATGCATCTTTGTTGGTTGAAGTATATCTTCATTTACACTGTTCTGAAATATCCTTAGCCAACCCAAATGCTGCTTGAGGGCTCAATGTGTGATTCTTACCCCTGGTACGGATCACCTCTGCCTAGAAGCTGAACTGCTAATGCCTGTCTTGTTTCTGCCTCTTTCTGAAATCTGCTGCATCTTTTCCCATCTGCAGACTATGCTGTTGGTTTCGGGGGGAAGTATGGGGTGCAGAAGGACCGCCAAGACAAATCTGCCTTGGGCTGGACACACAAGGAAGAGCTGAAGCCCCATGAGTCCCAGACAGGTAGGTGTCCATGCTCCTTTACGTTGTGGAAGGATGCGGGGGTGGAAGATGCCCTTGGGCGTGGGATTGCAGGGTGCGCCAACCTTCTTTCACTGAGCTTCGGAAAGGATTGGGAACCTCAGGCCCTGTGGCTAAATCCAGCCCTCCTGGGTGCCCAAACTGATCCTCCAGGCTTACCTTGATAGCCACAAGCTTTTTCCATTTTACTGGTCTTTGTGTGGATTTTTCCCCCATTCTACGCAGTCAAAATACCTTTTCTTAGAATCATAGAATCATATAGCTGGAAGCGACCCCAAGGACCATTGAGCCCAACCCCCTGCCATGTAGGAAGGCACCATCAAAGCATTCCTGACAGATGGGAATTACTTAGCCTTAGTTGATGGCCGTAAGAATTTTGAGCTAAAACACCTGGGTGTCTTTGGCTCCACCCCCTTCCTTTGTTCCTACCCACCGTTGGAATGCGATAACTGTGACTTTTTCTGAAACGAATTTGGCTCATGGGCTTAAAGTCATTCCTCGCTCTTGGCTGGGAACTAGGATGGGAATGTCGTGGCTCTCTAGTGTTTCTGACTGCAGCTTCCAGCATTCCTCACCACTGGCTATGATGGCTAGGGCTGCTAGGAGTTGCAGTCCAACAGCATCAGGCAGGATGCAAGATTTACACTCCTGGCCTTTGATGATATACCTGAGCTCACCCCATTGTAACTGAGTAGGGCTGTAGCTAGTCTTTGCACAGCTGAACTCAACCCCAGGCCTTCTGCTTGCTTCGTTTTGAAATCTTTTCTGTTTTCCTGTCTGCAGACTACGCTGTTGGTTTCGGGGGGAAGTACGGGGTGCAGAAGGACCGGCAAGACAAGTCTGCCTTGGACTGGGCACACAAGGAGGAACTGAAGCCTCATGAGTCCCAGACAGGTTTGTGCAAGGATGTGGGCAAAGGGGAATGGAGCCACTGGATGAAGCTCTCAGGTTCATAAATGAGACCCCCCACTCAGGCCCTCCCATTCAGGCCAGATGTCTGCTTTGCTAGGAGAAGGTTCCAGGCGCAACCAGGCTTGGTGTGTGTGGGGGCTTCTAGGCAGCTGCTGCCAGCCAGAGCAGACAATACTGAATTAGATGGGCTGTAACTCTTTACCTATTTCATTCTCACATGCAAGAATGAATAATACCAAAATTTTCCTCCTTGCTGCGTGAGTTATGAGTTTTTGCACATTTTTTATTTTTATGTCAAAGCTGATTTTATTTAAAAGAAATTTTTACCCAAGCTTCCTTTTTGTGCAAAACATACTCTTTTTGATCAAGGAACAGTATATTTTGATCCCCCCCCCCAAAAAAAAACACAAGGTGCAAAAACACAGTGGTTAACTGTTGTGGCTAACCACAGTGAGGTAACTCAATGAGTCTAGATATGCTTTCTCAATGGGGACAGAAAATTGCAAATGTCTTTAACATTCTTCACCAACAGGCAGACTGTGCGAAACACTTTTGCATAGGTTTCTTTGAAGGCCAGTTTTATTTCTTTGTATTTTCCACACTAGTTTATCAATTGCATTTCTGTTCTGACCACCTTCCGCTGAGCTTAGGACAAGATAGATGAGCTTAATCTCATTTTGTCTGCACAATAGTTCTGTGAGGCAGTCCTGGCTAAAATATAGTGACATACCAGAGACCATCCAATAATTTTTTTATAGCCAGGTTGAGATTTGCAGTCTCTGGCCTGGATTCAGAGGTTCCCTGGAAGAAAAGTGGAGATCAGCAACTGGAAATTCCTGAATGAAATTTGGCCTCTTCAGGATTTTACCTGGCCTCCCAGAGATGAGAGGACTATGTGGAAGTGATGTATATGTCGATCATATCAGTCTTTTGCAGCAAAACTGGAAGTGATCATCGTTTCTGTATTTCAATCAAGATGTGATTGTTTTGCTGGCATAAAAGATATGAGGTGGAGCATTTACTTTATGGAGCCAGCTTGGTGTAGTGATTTTAGCACTAGACTGTTTCTCTGGAGAACAGGGTTCAAATCCCTGCTTAGCCATGAAAACTCACTGGGTGACCTTGGCTAAGTCACACTATCTCAGCCTCAGAAGAAGGCAAAGGGCATCCCCTCTGAAAAAATCTGGACAAGAAAACCACTTGATAGGTTCACCTTAGGGTTACCTTAAGTCAGAAATGACTTGAAATGACAATAACAAATTTACTTTATGAAAGAATTAAACCCCAGAGCTTTCTTGGTGTGTAATTTTCCAGCCCCTTGAGAAAAAGAAGCAAAGAGGGCTCTTGATCAGCAACCCCACATGGCTCAGGGTCTGTGCAATTTCCATCCTTGGTGTAAACAAACTCTGCATAGATGCTGAATTGCAAATACCTGTTTTATGTCATCATCTTCTTGAAATTTTGCCATGTCTCTTCCTGGTTGCAGACTACGCCGTTGGTTTTGGTGGGAAGTATGGAGTTCAGAAGGACCGCCAAGACAAATCTGCATTGGGTTGGGCCCACAAGGAAGAACTGAAGCCCCATGAGTCCCAGACAGGTGGGTTATCCATTCCCCTCTCAGTTGTGGAAGGAGGTGGTGTGGGCTCGTTAGGGAATGTGAGTGAGAGAAAGAAATTAGTGTTTGCAAGCAGAAGGTGAGCAATGACCAGTCGCATACCCCAGTAGGGTCTGCGCTTAGAGAGAGAAACAAGCAAGCAACTACTGAGTATAGAAATGCTAAAGTTGCTACCTCTAATTGGAACTGGAGCAAAGTCCTTGTCACTCTGGCCATACCAACAGCCCTCATGTGACATGGTTTGCATGCTAGAAGGTTTGAGGCTCCTATAGTTTGCCATAGGTTGTAGTTGCTCAGCTGCGTCTCTGATTGTGTGCTAAAGCAGAAATGGGAGGATTTGTCCCCAGCTAACCGCACTGAGAGTCAACTCTGTTAAAAGCAAGTACAGCCCAGCACAGGGGCTGTTTGCATTTATTTATTTATTTATTTAAATACGTCTATCCCGTCCTTTATCATAGATTCTTAGGCCAATATACAATATAAACAATTGAAAATGCTTCCAGATTAAAACTTAAATAGTTTAAACAAGATTAAACACAGCAGCAGTTAAAGCTGCTATCAAAAGCTGCAACAGTTTAAAACCAGGTACATATAAACACATATGATGGAACTGCTGCATTTGCCAGAGTGAGAAGGGCTGTGATTCTGAACTTCTGGAGCCAGCTTCTTGTGCTCTGATAAGGCAGAGGTGGGCACCGGAGGTGAGTCTAGGGGCCAATTTGCTGTTCTGGGGACCCTCTGGAAGCCTCATAGGGCTGCCCAAAATGCCTCCAGTAGAAGCAGCCAGAAGTCTATGTCTGGTTTTGAAACATCCCTTCCAGGAAATGAGATTTGCATTCTCTCTCTTTTTTTAGACAGAAAGAAAGGATGGTCTGGGGAACACAAGAACAGTCTGGGAGTTGCATGCAACCTCAGGGCCTTACTTTGCCTACCCCTGCCATAATGGTTTTCCTCCCGCTCCATTTTTGTATTGCAGATTATGCCAAGGGCTTTGGAGGTCGCTACGGAGTTCAGAAGGACAGGGTGGACAAGGTAAGGCAGAAGTCATTTTCTAGAAGACCCCAAGGGAGGCCTGCTGAAAGGAGAACAGGCAGTGGAAGGAATACTTAAGGACATTTCACATGACCCTGTCTTTAAAAGCAGAATCTTTCCAGTTAATTTTAATAAGTATTTGTGTCTGTGGTAGCACTTTTGAGACTTTTGTAACTGATGAGACTTTAGGAAGGTAGTCGTGTTAGCCTGTTTCAGTATGAAAAGGAAAAGAGAAGAAATCCAGTAGTACCTTCAAGACTAACTAGTTTATTTTAGCACGAGTTTTTGTGGATTTCAGTCTACTTCTCCCCATGCACTGATGGCATACAATATTCAGGGCACAGATATGGAATCAGTTAACATTGTCGTTGAGTTGGGAACAGAATGTGATGGGATACAGAAAGACACACATTGTGACGTTGGCCGTAAACCTTCAAGGAGGTGGTGTACAAGTCTGCCAGTCATTCCTGGATAGTCAATCTCTGACTTACAAGTAGTTGTTCTGGAAGAAAACAAATTTCAAATGAAGATTGGAAAGAGAAACAGGTGAACTTACATATATTCACAAATTCCAACCCATTAATGGAGGCATGAACAGAGGTAATGGTTCCTTGGCTCACAACATTTATTAATGCAGGAATCTCATTGTGGTAACAAAAGGATTCTCTACAGAAGATTTTTTGACTTTGGGGCAGCCAATGTATCTTGCTTTGACACGCCAGCTGCTTCTCAGATTTATATAATCTTACACGGTCAGCGTAGATCAGCTCTTACCACAGTTTGCATCTTTCCATATCGCATTATACTCTTGTTCCATCTCCACAACTTAGTAACTGCTTAAATATTTGTGCCATTAATATTATACTCCATCAAGATAACTGCCTTTAGTTAGAGTTGTCATAATTAAATTTAGCACAGCTTAATTAATTTATCATGGATGGTTATAATCTGGTATCTAAATATTTGGAGGAGCCAGCATGGACCATTTCCACACGAGACTGTTATAGTGCTATTATTCCACTTTCAACCTCAAAGGCCCCTCCCTAAACTGCAAGCCCCAGGATTCCATAGGATCTTGAAAGTGGAATAATAGCACTATAACAGTCTAGTGTGGAAATGGCCACGGCGTATTGGTTTGAGCATTGGACTCTGGAGACCAGGGTTCGAATCCCTGCTTGGCCATGGAAACCCACTGTCTGACCTTGGACAAGTCACACTGTCTCAGCCTCAGAGGAAGGCAAAAGGAAAACCCTCTTTGAACAAATCTTGCCAAGGTTTGTCAGTAGTTGCTTTGCTTTGTTCTTCTTAAAATGTGGCTTCTAAGACTTATGTGGATTTTGTTCTTCGTAGAGCGCGTCTGGATTCAGTGAGATGGAAGCTCCAGCTTCCTCTTATGAGAAGACAAAGCCCATTGAGGCAGGTAAGTCCTTCCACAGGCTGGTGATGGACATTGTTTGTACAAAGTTTCCTTACAATAGCTCAAACCGTTCAGAAAAAAAGTACTCAGTCCATGAGGTCATGCAAGTGAATGGTGCTGGGTGGCTCAAAATTTGAAGAACTGAGCAACTTTTAAATAAATATTTGATGCACCTTACAGTTTTATATCTTGATTTAAGCCTCAGTGGTCTGTGGAAACAAAAGATATTTAAAGGAGGGTCTGTGGTAAAGAAAAGGTTAAGAATTGCTCAACTAAGGTATGTATCTACATAATGACAAAATCTACCAACCTACCAATCTTCAAAAGTGAAAACTGATAGTCTTTCCCAGTGCCCTCACAGGTATACAATAATCATATCCCATTCTTTCTTGAAATCACTCAAAGATTGTTCTTCAATCGAACTAGTCAGTTTGTCCATTTCTGCCGGATTGTGCAATTCCATCAAGTGAGATGGGACTAAGGCCATTTCTGCACTAGACTGTTATAGTGCTATTATTCCACTTTCAACATCCTATGGCATCCTGGGAGTCCTTTGAGCCCCCTCCCTAAACTGCAAAGCCCAGGATTCCATAGGATGTTGAAAGTGGAATGATAGCACTATAACCAGGCTAGTGTGGAGATGGCCTAAGACTCCCTGTTATCAACAGTCCTGCTTGGCTCTTGCAAAGTCCGGGTGTGGTTTCCACTCAAAGTCTATCCACATCAAGGGAGTACTTGGGAAACCCCAAAAAGATGGTTGCATGTGGTCCTTAGTCCATCCTTTGCTCTCCCCTGTTCTTGGCTGGCTGAGAGCGATCACTGAACCTTAGAGCTGAAAGGGACCATGAGGGCCATCCAGTCCAACCGTTGCCCCAGAGAAGAGGGGGTTTCTCCCTCGGCATTTGACACTCACCCCCTTAGTCTCATGCCTCTCCTTCCAAAACAGCTTCCAGCGGGGCAGGAAACCTGAGGCAGCGGTTTGAGAGCATGGCCAAGACAGCAGAGGAAGAGAACAGGAGGAGGGCAGAGGAGGAACGAGTGCGCCGCCAGGCCCGGGAGAAACAGGAGCGTCAGGCGGCTCAGGAACAGCAGAAGGTAAGGGGCCCAATCCTGTGTGCCCTGAATGAACCTTCCTGGGTTTGAGCTGTTGGAGTTCTGTTTGCCTCTAGAAGGGGCACGAGGGCCACTTTGCCCCCATTTTCGGCCCTGGCTCATGACCTGCTAATTGCATCACAGTCTGCAGGCGGACCAAATTGTCCAAACTGAGAGTCCTTTCACCCATGTGATCCTCCTAAGTAAAAATATGATTATATGGTTATTGTTTTTTGTTACCGTTACTGTTTATGAATGTGAATATTCCAATCCAATCTTATATATGCAATCAAAGACCATCAAAACACAAGCTATCCGTAGTTACAAATCATAATATGAAAGGAAAACAATATAAAGCAAACAGAAGTAATAGCAATTTGGTAATTATTTTAAAAAATTAATATGCAATAGACTTAATATAATGTTAAAGGGGAGAAAAACCACTGTTGTTGTTGTTATCATTTATTCATTTAGCTCCGTCAACATACACAGCTCTTTACAAGTAAAGCATCCAAAAACAGTGGGTCCTGCCAAAGGCGTACAATCTAAAATATGTGTATATGCAACACAACCACAAAGGGAAGGAAGATGTAATAAAACTGTACTGTACAATTGTAAAATAAACTATCCAGATAAAATACAAAAATACATTATAATATAAAGCAAACTGACAAGTACTTGTAATCAAACTACACAAAATTACAAACTACTGTTATTAAATAAGCGTTACATATATGACTGAGCCATAATTGTGCAAATCTTAGAGGTGGAGAAAAGGAACTTTGCAACAATATCTATTGCATGTTTATTAGTACCTGCCTTGAGTATTTAGAACACATTCTCACAGAAGTGAGAACGACTGGCCAGATGGGAGGAACTGTCTCATGCGAAGTCATGCTGCTTATCTTCCAAATCTTCCTTAGTCCATTAACTAACAGGGTGATCAAATGGCTGCTGCACTACTAGGTACCCAGCTCAGTGATGCTTACACCCGTGCAAGGGCCACGATTCCCGCGGCCTCGTCGTGTCCATGCTACCAAAACGAGCCACTTTCCAAAAATGAGCTTCTCTTGTTTTCACTGCCTGCCTGATGGAAGCTGTAGTTTAAGTATTAAATTATGGCCAAAATCCTGCATAGTCATTCTGCCCATCCACGAGCCCCTGGACTTATCCCCACCCCATGGCAATGTTATGCCTGATGGAGAGCCAGAAGGATGGCATCAGAGAAGTGTGTGTCCCCATAGTTAGATGCAAAATGATTACGTGAGCCACTGAGCTCTGCTGGGATCTTCTGGAGGTCTCAGTGGGTGATCTGATGTCATGTACTGGATAACCCACACTCCACAGAACTCACTCTGAGGTAGACAGAAGTTTATTGTTTTATGGATAGCATGACAACACGGCACACTTCCACAGAAGTTGCCAAAACTGGAGGTTACATCCAGCATACAACTTGTATAGGTTATCAAGACATGTTTAAACACAGAAAGCATTCATTGACTGAAGCCGTAAATCCCTTCGTGTGTCTATCCTCCACTTTTCTTTCCCAGGCTTCCACTTGCCACTCCCCTCATGCACCCTTGGCAAAGCAGAACCTCCCTGGCATATTTCCCTCTGGGTATCTCCAAACAGCCCTGTTCCCAAAATGTCCTTACTTTCGGTTTTTCCCACTCTCCCCTAATATGAAATATACCATAGTGACAGGCAGCCTTCAATTACAATGAAACAGCAATTAGCAGCACTTAAGCCTGGACAGAGAGCAACCCCTTTCCCAATGGTAAACACAAAGTAGAAGTTAGCAAGGAATAAAGAGCACGCGTTCAACATGTTAGTATTTTAGTGGCAGGGAACTTAGCTAAGCAACCTGATGTGTAATTATTTTGCATCTGGCAATAGGGACATAGCTTGATGTTCCTCTAATTCCCCAACCCGACTCCACCAGCCACAGAACGGCCATGAAGAGGGGCTCCTGCAGCTCTACACTAAGTTGGAGGGAGGGAGTTTTGGTCATGGTGGAGGGAGAAAGAGAATATCAACCTCTGCAACTGCCAAAAAGACATACCCAGGTGCAATGTTAACTTATGCCTACATAGGTCACATACAGGAGGCCAGATGTTATGTTCAGTTTCTCTCGTGTTTCTTCAAGTGCATGTAGTCATTTTTTAAACTGAATGGTTTTCCCCATGGCATGATTTGAGTTCAACTGCACACAAGCTTCCTCTTCTTGGTGCCTTTGGTAGCCACTTCTCTGTGAGTGAGTCAGTGTGATGTACTTCTGGATGCGGAGGCATGTCCATAACGGCATGAGCGCGTGCGATCAGTGGCCTCGCTGTCTTTTTTTGGGGGGGAGGTGAGGTGAAAGGTCCATTTAAAACCGTCCTCACCATGGGAGTTGGGCTGTGTTTTGTTCTCCTTTAAGGAAAATGAAGAAAAGCACTTCAGGGAGACCCAGAGGAGTGAAGAGCCAAGAAAGGAAGCCTCTCTCCCAAAACTCCCACCAGGACCTGTGAAAGTTTGCCAAGAGGCCAGCTTGCCCCCTGTGCCATCGGCCCGCCAGGTAGGAAGAAGAGACGTCTCTGTGCCTCAAAACAATTGAGAAAAGCTTATTTTGAGGGCAGTCATGGAATTCGCGATGACCACTTTTGCCTTTGGTTTTGAGACTAGGGGGGATAAATTTACCCAAACCATCACAATGAACTGAAGTCAGCCAACGGTCAAACACAGGAGGGATGAGGTGTCGGTGTTTAAAGGGAAGAAGCCAAGAGGGTCATCAAGAATCAAGCTGAGGTCGGATACAGAAAGCATTCCTACCAGTTTCTGAAATAATCAGGGAGTGGGCCAAAGACAAGTCCAAGAAGCCAGTGCAGTTCAAGAGGTGCTGTCTCCCTTTTTCAACTGCTTTTAAAATGTCCCAGTTCCTCTCCCTTTCTCCCACGCTCCCCCTTTATCCTCAGCTTACTTCAGCTGCTGCAAATTGAATTCAAAGTGCAAAAGCAGTCTGCACACAATTAGCAGGGCAGGTCGGGGAGAAGAGAGAAAGGGGTGGAATCTTGGCCTGCCCAGTCTGCTCCGGCAAGAGGCAAGCTCCTCCAACCTCTCCCAGCTTGCCCGCTCTGAACAACTTTTGCCAAGTTGATCACCCTCTCATGTTGCTAAGCCACACGCGTCCAGTTTTCATCTGTGAAATGCTGGAGGATACGGGGCCGTTGATACGCATTTTTGCTGAGGAAAGAGTCGTCTTGAATTTCTTTGCTGTTTGTGCCAGCTTCTGTTTCTTGGGTGAGGACGAGGGTCAGCGCCAGAGAAAATATTTATGTGTGATACGTGTGACTACACTAAAAGCGCACGCGTGCACGCACACACAATCAAATTGGCATGGCTGCCTCAGACTGAAATGGGCTGTGGATAAGAACAAAATAAAATATGACACATTGTTTGTTTTCTTGGTTTACAAGCCAAGAAGCTGTGAACACGCAGCCTGGAAAGCTGTTTCCCTGCAATTGCTTATTTAGTGCTGAATACGGTTTTTGTGAAGCTGTTGATTCTAGGACCAGTAAATCCTCCTCCTCCTCCCCTCTTCCCCCTTCCTCTTCCTCTTCCTCTCCTCCTCCTTCCTCTTCCTCTTCCTCTCCCTCTCCTTCTCTAATGTCTGATGTCCTTCAGGGGAAGGCAGAAGAGGAAGAAGAAGACCATCCTCCTGCCCTCCCCCCCCGGAACCTGGATTTGGAAGAAGAGGCCCGAGGAGCTCCTCAGCCCCTTTCCGTCCCTCAGCAGCCCATCTATACAGAAACTTTAGAGGATGATGGGGGTGACTACGAGGACGTGGTTGACCCCTCAGACCACCCGGAACCTCCAAGCTTCGAGGACGATGTAGGAGGAGACTACGAGGAAGTGCCAGCCCACGCAGACCAAGAGGCAACCATGTATTACGATGACGGTGCTGATGGAGAACAGGACTATGAGGAGATCCCAGACAGGCCCATCAGATGCGGGGGACTGTCCTCCTCAGGTGAGAGGAAAGGCCAGTTGGGGCAAGTGGATAGGGTGGGCTTTCCCTTCTTCACCTGAAAGCCTAGATTAGCATTGCCAGGTTTTCACAAGAGCAACAAGGGACAGTCAAAATCCATGAGATGCAATGAAATTCGGAAAGAAAGGCAAATTGTCGAGTTGGGCGGGGAGGTGAGGTTAAGAAGTCAGTAATTCATGATATTATGTAGAAAGGTAAATGAAAGGAGTTATATTGATATCATGAAGCTTGGTACAGAAAATGAAATGCAAAGTACCTACATAATAAATGATAATGCAGTTCTGTTCTAGATAACTATGTAAAATGATAATGAGGATGAAATTTGGATCAGTTTGGAAGAATCAAGAAACATTGCATGTGAATTAGCAACAAGAAAATGTTTGTTTTATTCTTGGAAATTTTAATAAAATGATTTATAAAAAAAAAATCCATGAGATGCAAATGGCTGACAGTTGGGAACCAGCTATTAACAAGCTTGTGTTCTGTCTAAATACCAAACGAAAGGATTGATTTCAGTCAACTGAGCCATGTTTTCACTGTGAAAATAACACCTTGTGTCCACATTCCTAAAGTACAAGATGCACCCATTTCCGTCTTTCTGAAGGGTCTGCACTCAGAAATACAGCATATTTTGGCACCTTATTCAGTCTGTAAAAATAATGTCCTAGCCCTCAGATGGGGCTTATTCCTTACAAGAAGGGGCAAGCTTTCCAACCCTCAAATAAGGGACATCCCTTACCAGAGGTGCCTGACAACCCTAGCCCAGACCCACCTGACTAGAGGCAAGGGGCACAAAGAGCTTTATCTTTGCTTTTCCAAAAAAAGAAAAAAGAGAGATACATTAGAAGATGGCTTTGCAATGCATTAGATTTCAGAATCAGCCCAACATGATCAAGAGCTCAGTTTTTGTGTGCAGTGAATCTGTGCAAAACCTGGAAAATCTTCTGCTAGCCATACTGGCTAGGGGAGTCTAGGAATTGTAGTGCTCTCCTAAAGTAACTTTTTTTCCCAAGTTCAGAATTCATAACCCTGTTGAGATTTGAACCTGGTAGTCATGGAAGAACAGCCTACCTTGCTTAGAATCTGGGGAAGGGATCCTCCCTGGTGTTTGGAGGCAGAAGCAATGGCTGTTTGCCTTGGGGTTGAGGGGGCTTGTTGTTCTGATACTGGAATGACACTGGCCAGGATTTTCCCCAAGGGCAAGTGGATGGTGCAGGGCCACTAGCCATGATGCCCAGTCAGGTTTGGGGAGGGACGAAGGTGGAACTGGCTGGAAATCTGCAACACACCGTTATGCCTGTTTTACCTCCAGTTTAACCATCCTGGCTGTAGGGTTGCTGGACTGAATATGATGGGGCAGGGCTATTGTAAGATGGCGGAGCAAGATGAGGTACCACAAAGCTCTATGAAGCTGGGCCAGGGTACTTGTCTTCCCCTACGTCCCATCCTTGGATTTTCAGCTGCAGCTGTTTCCCCTCAACACAGCTCTTGTCTCCTCAAAGGAGGGTGAGGGGAGGGATATGGAGGTGCTGGATCTCTGTCCCCCCTCACCCCACTCTCTGCTGGGGAAGCAAAGCCATCTTGGGAGAGAAGGACTGCAGCCAACAGTTTGGCTTTGAGAGGGATTTCATGTGATGTAATGGTGACAGCTAAAATGAGATAACACTGCTCTGTAATCATGTAGTGTAGATGCCCCTGTGAAGGGTGCTCTCTGAATCCTCCTGGAATTGTTGGTGCTTTTCTTCTCCCTGTGGCTGCCATAATAATCTGCATCTCTACCATCTTGGCTTCTTCTCTTGCAGGAACGGAAGGTCCTGTCTATGAAGGGGGAGGAGGAGGAGGAGGAGGAGGCCTGTCTGCTGTGGCCCTCTATGATTACGAAGGAGGTGAGTCATTTCTTTTGCCTCTCCCAGCGGAGGGCCATGGAGGTGGGGGTCAGGCCACAAGAAGTTACTTTTTAAAGTCAACACATGACTAGTACTCATTATTATTACGTGGCAGTGTAAGAACAGGGTGCATCCATAGGAGGATAGGGTCTAGGTCAGAAGAAGTGATGGTTCCGCTCTGTTCTGCTTTGGTCAGATCTCACCTGGAACACTGTGTCTAGTTCTGGGCACTACCTTTCAAGAAGGATGTGGACAAAGTGGAACGTTTCCAGAGGAGGGCCACCAAAATGGTCAAGGGCTTGGAAACCGTGAAGCCCTCTGAGGAGTGGCTGAGGAAGCTGGGCATGTTTAGCCTGGAGAAGAGAAGGTTAAGAGGGGACATGGAAGTCATTTTTAAATACTCCACTCCTCAGAGGGCTTCGTGGTTTCCAGGCCTTTGACCATTTTGGTGGACCTCCTCTGGACACATTCCACTTTGTCCACATCCTTCTTGAGATGAAATGCCCAGAAATATTTGAAGGAATGTCATGTTGAAGATGGGGAAAGTTTTCTGGTGCTCCAGAGACTAGGAAACTACAGAGCAATGGCTTTGAACTATAGGAAAAGAGATTCCACCTAAACATTCAGAAGAACCTCCTGTGGGCTGGATGATCTTTGTGGTTTCTTCCAGCTCTGTGAGTCTATAAATATTTGGTATCTCAGTTTGCAGTGAAGCCAGTGCAGTATGAGCTTGTGGTAGAAAACCAAGGAAATTAGATGTTCAGGATGCTCTTGTAATGTTGAAAACGGGGAAAACTTGCATTTATTATTTCAAGAAATCCATCTTGGGATAGGAAAGGAGATAGACAAAAAAGATTTCCTGAGTTCTGGTAGAAGGGCCTCTAAAAGCTGGCTGTTATGGACACTCCCTTTCCAGTCAAAGGGAGTCAAAGGACTAAGTAATTTGGGGGAAAGGGGGAAATTGACCTCTGCATGCAGCAAGGAAGCAAAAAGGCTTGAGTACATCAACAGAAGAAAGAAACAGAGAGATGGAGCAAAAGGGCAGGTGTGCTCACTAGAGAAGCTCCCTCTCTCACTAGTCACCTTTACAAGCACCGAGGCCTCTGTTGGGAACAATTGAAATCTCAGTCCACCCTCGTTTCCCAGGTATATAAACATGGAGCTGAGACCGAGCCCTGAATCAGGCTGGGAAGGAGTCACACCCACACACACACACACACACACATACACAGGTACAATTCCTCTTGGTCAAGAGGGAACATCTTGTCCTCTGTTGTCAGTTTGGCTGCAACAGTAGTCTGATCAGATGGAAAAACTTTATTGAAACATCGGGATTTTTATGGTACTTCCAAAGGAAGAGAAAATGCACACACAGAGAACAGGTAATCGTAACATTTTTCTGTAAAAAAAAAAAAAGCACGTTCTCAGAGAATTACCTTGTTGACTTTTGATGCAGTTGTTGCAAGAAGACAGAATGGCTTGCTTAGAGTTGCTTAGGAAATCAGAAACAAAACACTAAAGGCTTAGGAATTTTTTTTTTTTTACCCCCAACACTTCTTTGCTTCCAACAGGAAAGTAGATGTCTTCTGCATCAACACAGTGTTGAGTCCAGTTGGGCAGTGAAACCATCAATTCTAGTCCCACTCGATCCCTAACAGATAGTTAGAATCTACCTTTCTTCAACCTGATGGGCGCCTCTTCCTGTTCTAGAGAGAGGGTGACCCAAATTATTTTCTCACCCCACCTTTTGTTTCTTTTTGGCAGATGGGGATGATGAGATCTCCTTCTATCCTGGAGACACCATCACTGATATTGAGCAGGTGGATGAGGGATGGTGGCGCGGTCGCTGCCGTGGCAAAGAGGGCCTCTTCCCGGCCAACTACGTGGAGCTCCGCCAGTGAGGGTCTCCGTCCTGTATCTTCTCCCACACCGCCTCCCCCTTCTACCCTGTATGTCTCTGCAGCACTGCAGGCCCCAGTCCCATCCTAGAGCGAGGAGTAAACAAAGAAGACCCCCCCCCTCCTTTGCATTGGATGAAGGCCATCCTTCCTTCTTCTGATGTGGTATCATGTGCCATGTGTACATTTCTGGAATTCCTCTCCTGTGACTGAGCATCATGCACACACCAGTTTCTGAACTTGTTCAGGCTGCTCCCAGCCCTGCGGCACTGGGGTGTCCAGAGTTTTCCTAAAACTTGAGGGTATCACAGCTCCCTTGACAATTCACTCCCTCTCTCAGCTCTTTTCTATGGGGATGGTAATTCTTTGTAATTATTATTTTTGTCTTTTAAGAAAGAGTGACTAATTCAAACAATCTCCCCACCCCGCCGCAAAAGATTTCCCACACACTGCAGTCTTCTAGAATTATTTGTGGATCATGCCTGATTCTGTGCAGACAAAATATATCAGTTTTTTCATGTACAAAATAGGAATCTCTGTGTAGAAAATTTATTTTGGACAGAAAAAAACCCCCCTACTTGGGCCTCAATCCTATTGTTAAGACTATGGTAGAACCACCAGTCTATTCCGTTTATATATGTATTGACCCACAATTAAATACTTGATTCTATGTGTCTGCTCTAAGTGGGACTAACCAACAGGATTCTAACCATGATTTTCTCTGCAGAGCATCTGTTCAGAGAATTTCATTTTTCTTGCTGTATAAAAATCCCCCACATAATGGTCAAATTTTGTAGAATAATGCTCCTACAATGAAAAATCTTGCTGTTCTCAGATTTTTCTGAGGGTCAGTAAGCCCTTTTTCATTGAGAATTAGAAGACTATGAATATTCTTTCTAGCAGTATGATGCAGCACCTAAAAAAGTCAATGTGATTCTGGACTGTATCAATAGGAATCTAGGGTATAGGTCAAAGGGAGGTGGTAGTATCACTCTATTCTGCTTTGGTCAGACTGACTTGGAATCCTGTGTCCATTTCTAGGAACCACAATTTAGGAAGGATGTTGACATGCTGGAGCATGCCAAGAGGAAAGTGACCAAAACGGTGGAAGCCTTGGAAACCATGAAACCCTAAGAGAAGTGGTTTAGAGAGCTGGGGTTGTTTAGGCTGGAGAAGAGAAAGAGAAAGAGGTGACACAATGGACATGTTTAAATATTTGAAGGGATGTCATATGGAGGATGGGACATACCCCAGTGACAAGGATATAGAGCAAGGGATACAAACTACAGGAAAAGAGATTCCACCTAAATATGAGGAAGAACTTCCTGGGGGTGAGAATAATTCAAACTGGAATCCGTTGCTGCCTTCATAGAATGTGGTGGAATCTCCTCGGTCTTTGGAGGTTTTTGAAGAGAGGCTGGATGGCCATCTGCCAAAGGGAGGGCTTTGATGGTGCCTTCCTGCATGGCAGAATGAAGTTGGCCTGGATGGCCCTTGGAGGTCTCTTCCTACTCTGGGATTCTAGGATTCTGTGACTCACAACTTGTGAAGGTACTTGTGAAGAGCAGCCTAGGAAGCTGGATGTTATTTAGCCTGAAGAAGAGAAGGTTGAACGGACATGACAGCCATGTTTAAATATTTGAAGGGATGTCATATGGAGGATGGGGCAAGCTTCTTTTGTGCTGCTCCAGAGACTTTGACACTATCGAGCAACGGTTTCAAGCTTAAGCAAAGGAGAGTCTATCTGAACATTTAGAAGAATTTCCTGAGGGTAAAAGCAGTTGGATAGTGGACCACACTGCTGCCTCCATGAAGTGTGGTGGAGTATCTTCCTTTGGAGGTTTTTAAGGAGTGGCTGGATGGCCCTCTGTCAGGGGTGCTTTGATTGTGTCTTCCTGCATCGAAGAAGGGGGTTGGACTGGATGGCCCTTGGGGTCTCTTCCTGCTCTAGGATTCGAGGATTCTATGATTCCCAACTTTTGAGGGAACATACATCCCTCCTTCAGGCCACCAAGCCAGATCTTCCTCAGGGCTTCCTTCACCTCCTTGTTGCGAAGGCTGTAGATGATGGGGTTGAGCATGGGGGTGACGATGCAGTATAAGGTGGAGACCAAGGTGTCGATCCCCAGGGAATAGTCAGCGCTGAGGCGATTGTAGTTCAGGTTTGCAGTTCCAAAGTAGATGATGACCACGATCAAGTGAGTGGCACAGGTGGAGAAGGCCTTGCGTCTGCCAGTGTTGGAGCGGATCCTCAAGATGGCTGATAGGATGTAGGCATAGGAGATGAGCACCAGCAGGAAGGGGCAGAGCCCCACAAAACCAGCTGTGGCATGAATGGCCATCTCGTTGATGTAGGTGTCACTGCAGGCAATTTTCAGAAGAAGAGGGATGTCACAGAAGATGTGGTGGATGCGATTGGCCCCACAGAAGGACAAATTGGTGGCCAGTGCTGTGTGAATGGCTGAGTTCAGGAGACCCCAGATCCAGCACGTGGTAGCGAGAGTGATACACACCTTCCTGCTCATGAGATGAGCATAGTACAATGGCTTACAAATGGCAGCATACCGGTCATAGGCCATGACAGCCAGCAGTGCGCACTCGGACCCTGCACATGTCATGAGGAAGAACATCTGAGCCATGCACTGTTCGTACGAAATGGTGTGTGTCTGGTGCAGGAAGTTCACCAGGATTTTGGGAACGGTGACAGATGAATAGCAAAGGTCCAAGCAGGAGAGGTGGCTGAGGAAAAAATACATGGGGCTGTGAAGGCGAGAATCCAGCTGGATGAGGATGAATATCACAGAATTGCCCATTATGGTGATGAAGTAGACAGTGAGGAAGAGAAGAAAGAGGATGGCCTGGCCGTGGTGAACCCGAGAGAAACCCAGGAAGATGAATACGGTCACCACTGGGGTCTGATTACCACCTTCCTTGGCCTCCATTGAGTTCAGATCTGAGGAAAATGACCCAGAAGAAGCCGAGATTAAAATGAGGCAAAGCAGGCTTGTTTACTTCTTACAGATTTGGTTAGAATCCCCTTGATGAGTCCCAGCTAGAGTAGACCTATTAAATTGGTTGTTGACTGGTGAGTCAAGATGGTGGTAAATCCCCTTGGTTGAATAGCTCTGCTCCAGTCAGGATTAGACATCTCAGGATGTCTACCATCTTTTATTGCTGCCTCTGAAAAACAGTGCCATAGAGCTGGGGAAAAGAAAGCCAGGAGGGGCAGCCAAAATGAGCATGATTATTGTGTTTGTTCAGACACTTGGCTATAGCAACTTACACCTGAGGAGAAGTAACTATGTTTAGGTGGCTAACATTTTTATTACAAAGTTAAGAGAAGCCAAAATACAGCGATATAAAAAATATCATGGGATGGAGGATGTGGCCAGGTGAAAGCTTTTCCCTCTCTCACATAGTATTAAAATCTGGGGGCGCCCTGTGAGAAAGGATGGCAGCCTCCAAACAGAGAAAAGGATGGACTTCTTCACACAGTGTAGAGTTAAACTGAGGCAAACTTCAGGCCCATAAGATATAGGGATGAGTATGGACCTGGAGGTCTCGGGAGGTAATGGTCCTCTTCTCCTTCTAGACGTAAAAGTGCATTGAGATGGTGACCAGGTCACGCCATCCTACTCCCATCAGCCATGGATGGGCCATGGGTGTACCCCGAGGGCCATAGTCTGGTGTTGTGCACAGGGCAGAAGGGGGACCAGAGTTAGAAGAACCCAGGCAGAGATCTATGCTCCACCAAGTGTTCACAGAGGATCAGGAGCAATGGCTACTTGTTGGGGTAGATACATCCTGGGGACATGGAGAATATTCAGTGAAACTAGGGCTCAGATCCTGAATGAAGTGGGTAGAGTTCTGTGCTTACCCCTCATCTGACCAACTGTCAAGCCCAGGGAGGGGAGCTGCTGGAGATGTATAGCAACTGAACAAGGGAAGTGAGGAGGAGGTGAATCCTATGATGAAGAAGTGGATGGTCTTGGCTGCAAAGGGAAAGACAAGAGGGTCTCTTGTTTCTTTTCCCCTCACAGTCAAGACCGGCTGCTTTCTCATCATTCTAACTGTCTCCCCCTCAGCCAATAAAATGAACCACCAAGTGCCCGGTAGAGCTTGGCTAGGAGGAGGTTTAGGCCGGGTCACAAGGAGAGAAAACAAGAAAAACCAGAGTTACGTGCGTGTGAATCACTAACAAGAATCCAGCCAGGGTGTCTTGATGAGCTGGTTTTCAAAGAATTAACCATGTTAGTCTCCTGCAGCATAAAAAGGAGGAAGGGAGTTTTTTTTTTTTTAAAAAAGGAACGTTGTGCCTTTAAGGCTAATTGGTTTGCATTTCAGCGTGAGCTTTCATGGATAAAAATGTCTTCAGATGGAGTACAGAGTGAGATTAAAGTCTCAAGTTATAAAGGCTATTCGTATAGTTACAGTTTTATCCCGATCTCACAATGGTATAAATACTTTTTTTTTTATAACCTGAGGATTTAATATCACCCTTTACTGCATGTGAAGAGGTGAAGTTATGTTCATGAAAGCTTGTGCGAAAAAAAGAAAAAAGGTCCTAAAGGTGCTGGCACATTCTTCTCTCTCTCCCACTCTTTCTTTTTCTGTCCTTTCCTGCTTTTGTTGAGCTGAGAGACTCCTTTATGGAATCAAGAACCCCTGTGAGATTTCCCACTCCTTGATGAAAAGCAAGGCCATGAACCTTTTATTTTTCAGCCAGATTTCGCCTAGTTTCTGCAAGATGTGCCTGCACAAAAGTAACACATACATAGAAAGAAAGAGAGCGAGGATGTAAACATAAAACCTTCACCATCCAAAAGACACAAGCAGTCCATTTTAAGTGAAGGACCTTGGGCTTGTTTTTTATTTTTTAATGGGAGGAGGGCAGGGTCACAGCAAGGGCAGGAAGCTCATTATGAATTTTGCATACTGGCAAGTATGCTTTTACAAAATAGAAAAAACAGAGAACACAATGAAGACCACCAGATGAAACAGCTAACTACCATCCAGATGAAGGCAAAATAATAAACGAAATATTATGGAATGGTTTAAAAGCATAAAATCACTATATCAAGGAAAGGGGAAGCTATGTCAGATCTTATTAAGCCAATGCAAAGATAGCTGTAAGGCAGGGCCCTTCAGATTGGCAGTTTCTCTGGAAGCTCAACTACTGTTGTGTCTGGATGGTCCCAATCCTTGGTGTCTAACCATTTCTGGCTCCCAGACTAGCCTTAGGGAGTAGGGCTCAAGCCCCCCCCCACTCTGAAGTCCTTGCTTAAAGTATCATGCAACAAGTTGGCTGAAATTGCACAAAAACCCTTTGTATGCTCAGACAGAGTAAATGAAATAAATGCAGCAGCGTTCCACTGTTCGCCCATGGAAACAAGGAGGGGCAGGAAAACAGGCTAAAGACATGGGCCAGAATCCTGTATCAGCTCCTTAGCTAAGTATACTTAACTTTGCTGGCTCAGCCCCCCAAAACCTGCCAGAAATGTTGTTTACCTCACTCCAGCCACCGGCAGAATGGACCACTTTCTCCCCCTAAGCTGAGTCTGGTAAAGTAGATCTTGGGGAGGGGGGAAATTACAATTGTGGTAAGAGAGTCGCAATTGTGATGAAGTAGCAATTGAGAATACGAAGCAGTTACAGATGAGCAAATCTAGGCAATTGTTCCATATTCACAATCATTCTTTAGTCTCCATTATAGCACTATGTCCACAATGGTAACTCCCCTCAACCTACCTTACTGGGCATCAGCAGCATTGGGAAGAGGAGGTCCACTCTGTCAGCAATAGGATCAGAGATGAATGATACTAATCACCTTTGAGGGGTCTGGCCAAGATATATTACTAATTAAGTGTACTTAACTAGGACACTATGGAGAAATGGATACAAGCTATAGGAAAAGAGAATTCACCTAAACATCAAGAAGAACTTCCTGACCGTTCGTCAGTGGAATACGATGCCTTGGAGTGTGGTGGAGTCTCCTTCCTTGGAGGTTTTTAAGCAGAGAATGGATGACTGTCTGTCGGGAGTGCTTTGATGTGTCTTCCTGCCTGGCAGAAAGGGGCTGGACTGGATGGCCTTTGCAGTCTCTTCCAACTCTCTGATTCTGTGATTCTATAACTAAGTAGCTGATTGAATCGTAGATTCCTAGATTTGGAAAAGACTTTAAGGGCTGCCCGGTCCAATCCCTTCTGCCATGCAGAAAGACGCAATCCAAACGCACCCTTTGGCAGATGGCCATCCAGGCTCTCTTTAAAATACCCTTCAGGGCAGAAGACTCCACCATGATTCCGGGCAGTCTATTCCACTCTCAAACAGCTTTTACCATCAAGAAGTTCTTCCTCAAGGTAAGTGGAATCTGATTTCCTCAAGTTTGAAGACACTGCTCCATGTGCTAAGGTCAGGAGCAGCAGAAATCAAGCTTTCTCCACCCTCCATATCACATCCCTTCAGATATTTAAAGATAGCTATCATGTCAACTTTTAACCTTCTCTTTGCCAAGCTAAACATACCCAGCTCCCTGAACTGCTCCTCATCTGACCCTTTACTATTTTGGTTGTCCTCCTCTGGACACCTTCCAGATACAGGAATAAGGAAATCCATGAATAAGAGTAGCCGTGCCCCTTTCTGGCTCTTTCTCAAGGCAGCCATCGAGATGGCAATGAGAAAGCTACTGGGCATGAAGGAAATGGACAGTCTCCTTTCTCTGCTCCGGATCTTTGCTCCCTGACAGCTGATTTAGTGGTGAAACACCCTGTCAAGAGCATTCTTGGTGCATTTCGCAGCAGTTATGCTTTTGCAAGGCTCCCATGGCTGTGGTTAAAGGAAAGCAGAGAAACTGCCGGCTCTGAGCAGATCATTTCTCTCATAGCTTTTATTTCCTCCATAGCCACTATCTCCAAAGCCTCTTTCTTCCTTCCTACGTTGGCAAGGCTACGTTGGCGGTGCAGCGATAGGATTCTGGCCAGAGGGTCCTTTCAGGTTCTGGCAAATGCATTCTGTCTGGACAACCTGGACTGCCAAAAAGACAGATGGATCGATGCTGAAGCTAAGAACTCCTGAACTCTCCCTTGAAGCCCAAATGATCATGGTGACACTATTGTGTTGAGGTACATCACGTAAAAACCGTGGGAGTCATTGGAAAAGACAGTAGCCCAAACATAATTCCAGCCTTAGTTTCTTCCATCATGGTAGCCAGGAGAGCATCGCTAAGTTCTGCAGCTACCCTGGACTGCTGAAAAGACAAATCAGTGGGTCCCAGAGCAAACCCAGCTGAATTCTCCCTAGGAGCAAAGATGACTGAACGGAGGTTCTTGTACTTTGGACATATCATAAGAAGAGAGAGGATGATAGGATGATAACACTGGCAAATGATATCCATATGACATCCTTTCAAATATTTAAACCTGGGTGTCATGTCCCCTTTTAACCTTCTCTTCTCCAGGCTAAGATCTGAGCTGAGGTTTTTATTTCACAAAATGTCATGTCCCCTCTTAACCTTCTCTTCTGCAGCCTAAACATACCCGGATCCCTAAGCTGCTCCTCACAGGGCTTCATAGTTTCCAGGCCTTTGACCATTTTGTAATCTCTCTGTGAGGGTTCTGGGCCAGAGAGAAGAGCCTCTCCTACCTGGTGTGTGAAATCCAACCACTATGAGAGTGGCAGTCACGGTGGGGAAGGTGTGGAGACAGCCAGTTTCAGGGGCTCCTGGTTCTTCCAGAAGAATCTAGTGAGAGAAGCAAAGCTCCCAGGAGCAGAAGGAAGGTGGAATGGGGGGGAAGATGCCAGGTCTCCGCTCTTTGCCTGGCAAGGTTGGAGGCTGATCAGAGTGCTCCTCAAATTCCTGCCCAAGAAGGGTATCTTTAATTTCTTGCTTTCCCCCCACCCATCCACACACCTGGAAACCTGGCTGTTTTTCCTCTCTGCTTGTGTCATGCATTAAGAAAGTTTTTAATTAGTTCCAGAGAGGCCTGTGGAGATAATGTTGCATCACAAGGGTGGGGAAGAAAGTACTAAGAAGGTTTGCCAATGGAACTTTCTCCCTCAGGATTTTCTGACAGGAAAGTTTGGTGCCAAGAACGTAAAAAAAAAAGATGAGGGCTGTCTCGCAGCTCCCGGGATAGAAGAAAACTTATTTTGCTTCACAAAAGTCCAGGGGCTCCAAGTACATGTGAGGTCAATAGGACGTTGTAGAGTAAGAATGGCCCTTGGGGTCTCTTCCTACTCTTGGTTTCTAGGATTCACCACTTGTGAGGGAGCATCCATCCCTCTTTCTGGCCACCAAGCCAGATCTTCCTCAGGGCTTCCTTCACCTCCTTGTTGCGGAGGCTGTAGATGATGGGGTTGAGCATGGGGGTGACGATGCAATACAAGGTGGAGACCAAGGTGTCAATCTCTAGGGAATATCCAGCACTGGGGCGATTGTAGTTCAGGTTTCCCATCCCAAAGTAGATGATGACCACAATCAAGTGGGCGGCACAGGTGGAGAAGGCCTTGCACCTTCCAGTGTTAGAGTGGATCTGCAAGATGGCTGACAGGATGAAGGCATAGGAGATAAGCACCAGCAGGAAGGGGCAGAACCCCACAAAAACACCCGCTGCATGAAGGGCCATCTCGTTGACATAGGTGTCACTGCAGGCAATTTTCAGGAGAGGTGGGACATCACAGAAGATGTGGTGGATGCGATTGTCCCCACAGAAGGACAAATTGGTGGCCAGTGCTGTGTGAACGGCTGAGTTCAGAAAGCCCCAGAACCAGCACGTGGTAGCGAGAGGGACACACACCTTCCTGCTCATGAGATGAGCATAGTGCAATGGCTCACAAATGGCAGCATACCGGTCATAGGCCATGACAGCCAGCAGTGTGCACTCGGACCCTGCACATGTCATGAGGAAGAACATCTGAGCCATGCACTGTTCGTATGAAATGGTGTGTGTCTGGTGCAGGAAGTTCACCAGGATCTTGGGAACGGTGACAGATGAATAGCAAAAGTCCAAGCAGGAGAGGTGGCTGAGGAAAAAATACATGGGGCTGTGAAGGCGAGAATCCAGCTGGATGAGGGCAAATATCACAGAATTGCCCATTATGGTGATGAAGTAGATGGTGAGGAAGAGAAGAAAGAGGATGGCCTGGCCATGGTGAATCTGAGAGAAACCCAGGAAGACGAATATGGTCACCACCTGGGTTTGATTATCACCTTCTTTGGGCTCCATCGTGTTCAGATCTGAGGAAAGAGGCCCAAAAGAAGAAAAATTAAAATGATCCAGAGCTGGCTTGCTTACTTTTTTCCAAATCTGGTTAAAATCCTTTTGATTAGTCCCAGCTAGAGTAGACCCATTTGATCATTTTTTGAATGGTGAGGCAAGATTGTGGTACATCCACTTGGTTGAACAGCTCTGTTGTAGTCAAGATTAAAATAGAAATCTGACTGTGTCTACGAACTTTTATTGCTGTCCCTCAGAAACAATGCCATATACCTGAGGGAAAAAGGGAGGGGAAGGCAGCCAAAATTATAATGATCATCGTGTTTGTGCACACACTTGTGAGACTTCCACCTTAGATGAAGTAAATGTCTTTGGGTTACTAACGTTTTTATCATAACCTTAAGGGTAGACAAAACACATGGATATAAAAAATATTGTGGGATGTAGGATGTGGCTAGGTGAAAGCCCCCCCCAATCCTCACATAGTATTAAAATTTGGAGGGACCCAGTGAGAAAGGATGGCCACTTCCAAACAGAGAAAATGATGACTTCTTCACACAGTGCAGAGTTGAAGTGTGGGAAGCTTCAGGGCCAAAAAATGTAGGGATGAGTACGAACCTGGAGGTCTGGGAAGGTCATGGTCACTTACCCCTGCTTCCAAGGATGTGAAAGTACATTGGGATCGTGCCCAGAGTCCCAAACCCCACCAGTCATGGATGGGTGATGGGTGCACCCAGGGGGCCATCGTCTGGAGCTGTGCAGACGGCAAAAGGAGGACCAGAGTGGAAGAACCCAGGCAGAGGTCTGTGCTCCACCAGAGGATCAGGAGCAATGGCTGCCTGTTGGGGTAGCTATATGCTGGGGATCGGAAGAATATTTGCTAAGTTTCAGTGAAAGTAGGTATCAGAACCTGAATCAAGTGCGTACAGCTGTGCACCTTGCCTCATCCGACCAAGAGTGAAGCCTGACCAAGGATGCTGCTAGAGCTGTATACTAGCGCAACGAAGGGAGGAAGAGGTGAATCCTATGATGAAGAAGTGGGTGGTCTTGGCTGCAAGGGGGAAAGAAGAGACGGTCTCTGGTTTCTCTTCCCCTCACAGCTAAGACCGGCTGCTTTCTCATCATTCTAACCACCTCCCCACTCAGCCAATAAATAGAAGCTCTGTGGGCCTACTAGAGTTTGGCGGCTGCTGGGAGGAAGTTTGGGTCGGGGCACCGGGGAGAAAAGGAAAATCCAGTTATGTTCATGTGAGTCACTAACAAGAATCCAACCAGGGTGTCTTGATGAGCTGGTTTCCAAAGAGGTAGCCATGTTAATCTCTTGAAGCATAAAAAGGAGGATGGGAGGTAAAAAATGGAACGTTGCACCTTTAAAGTTAACTGGTTTGTATTTCAGCGTGACCTTTCATGGGGAAAAATTTCTTCAGATGGAGTACAAGCCTCAGGTTATATTTATACAGTGGATTTATACAGTTTGATCTCCCTCCCACAGTAATATAAATATCTTTTATAACCCAAGGTTATAAAGTAACTCACTCTTACAGCATCTGAAGAAGTGGATTTATATCCACAAAATCTCATGCTAAAATAAACTTGTTCAAAAAATAAACACGAGCAATTAACATAACAGCAACTCAGCACATTAAACATTTTCTTACCTATCATTTACTAAATTTTAGCTCACCAGTGATTAATGAAACATTAAGTTGTTCCTACCTATGTTGCAGTGTTTGGAAAAATGTAGAAAATTTTACAGATTTCAGTTCTATTAAAAACCCAGGGATATTACAGGCAACTCTTTTACTCCAGCCTGCCAGCAATAAACACATTCTCACACACAAAATCTCATGCTAAAATAAAATACCCCCCCATAGTTTTTCTTAAAAGTGCTGCCACATTACTTTTTTTCTCTTTCTTTCTCCCTTCCTGCTTTTGATGTGCTGGGAGACTCCTTTGTGGAATCAAGAACCCCCGTGAGGTTTTTCGCTGCCTGATGAAAAGGCATATTTTTCAGCCAGATTTCCCATAATTTCTGCAAGATGTGCCTGCACAAAAGTAACACATACATATAGAGAAAGAGAGTGGGAGTGTGAACACAAAAGCTTAATCCTCCAAAAGACCCAAGCAGTCCATTCGAAGTGCGAGACCCTGGAATTGGGTATTTTTTGGGGTGGAGAGGCAGGGTCCTACCATGGGCAGGCAGCTCGTTATGAATTTTGCATACTTGCACGTATAATTAAAAAGCAGTTTTTAAACTTCAGACAGCATCTTTTGTTGTCAGATCTCTTCCGCCAGGCCATCCCAGAGTCTAGGGGTGGGCGAGGAGAGGGTCCTCGGGACGACCGCGGCCACTCTTGTTTTAGGCAGTTTAGGTAAATGTGCGCTTTTACAAAAGAGGCAAAACACAGAAAACAATGAAGACCACCAGAGAAAACAGTTAACTATGTGACTCCCCTCCAGACGAAGGCAAAAGAACAAATGGAATATCATGGAGTGGTCTGAAAGCATAAAATCACTACATCAAGGAAAGGGGGAATCTGTGTCAGACCCTCTTGGGCAGATGCCAAGATGGCTATGAGGCAGGACCCTTCAGATTAAAGTCTGGGAGCCAACTTTATGCCCCAACCTATACTCTAGAATTTCTGGACAGAGTTAAAAGTCAGTTTTATCAATTTCAGCAGAGGTAGCCCCTCATATCTCCAATTTTTGCCATCTGCAGCTTCAGAAGTGGAGAAAAGGATCCTTCTTACTCCTCCTTCCTGGAGCTGGAGGCTTTTGTGCCAATGGGGATAAAAGAGTCTGCAGCTTTGGAAGTGAGGAATAGGATCCTTCTTACTTCCCATTTCCAAGGCTGGGGGATTTTTCAGAAGTGGGTAAAAGGGTCCTTCTTGGTCCCCATTACCAAAGCTTCAAAAGCTTTAGAAGGAAGGATCCTTCCTCCTCACATTTACTGTTCCTCTCTGAGAAATGTACCCTGCGCTCCGGAGGCGAGTTTTCTCTTCTGCTCTTAGGAAATGTTTTAGAAACCTCCTCCACTATGCAGCAGGGACAGGCTGCTGAACAGACCTTAAGCCTGCCTCAAGCCCATTGCCTAACCTGTTTGCTGTTCCTTCCGAGAAATGTGCCCGCTTTGGGCTTGACAGAAATTGTCATGGGACTAGTAGGCAAAAAGAGATGGAAGCGCTGTTCAAAGTCCTAACATTTCTGGATGAACGTGTTATGTGACTGAACCAAAGGCAGCACTAAAAATATACAAGTGTCAAGTTGAGTCAAGTCAGCGCATCATATACTGCCGAGTCAAGTCTCAGTCAAGTCACTGAAGTGGCTTAAGTCTGACTTGAATCCAAGTCAATCGACTCAAGTCTACATCACTGGAGTCTCTTTCATGGCAGGTTTTTTAACCAGAGTCTGGATGGCCATCTATTGGCGTGCTTTGCTTGTGTCTTCCTGTAGGGCAGAATGGGGTAAGACTGGATGGCCCTTGGGTTCTCTTCCAACTCTGCAGTTCTATGATCTATGCTGATAGATCCATAGATTCCTAGAGTTGAAAGAGACCAGAAGGGCCATCTAGTCCAATCTCATTCTGCCGTGCAGAAAGACACAATCCAAGCACTCACTTTGGCATTTCTTTCAAAACCTCCAAGGGAGTAGACTCCACCATGCTTCTGGGCAGTCTATTCCACTTTCAAATAGCTCTTACCATCAGGAAGTTCTTCCTCAAGTTAGGTGGAACCTCAGTTCCTCAAGTCTGAAGACACTAGTCTTCAACATATGCTAGTCTCAACAGCACCAGGAAGCAAGTTTGGTCCATCCTCCATATGATATCCTTTCAAATATTTAAACATAGCTACCATGTCAACTCTTAACCTTCTCTTTTCCAAGCTAAACATACCCAGCTCCCTGAGCTTCTCTTCACTGGGCTTCATGGTTTCCTGGTCTTTTACTATTTTAATTGCCCTCCTCTCGGCATGCTCCAGATACAAGAATAAGGAATTCCATGAAGAAGAATAGCCGTGCCCATTTCTGGCTCTTTCTCAAGGCAGCCACCTAGATGCCAATGAGAAAGCTACGGGGCATGAGGAAAACAGATAGCGTTCTTGCCCTGCTCTGGATCTTTGCTCCCTGACAACTGATTTGGTGGTGAAACTCCCTGTCAAGAGTCCTGTTGGTACATTATGCCAGCAACGGCACTTTCATGCGGGTCCCATGGCTGTGGTCAAAGGAAAGCAGAGAAACTGCCAGCTCTGAGCAGGTCATTTCTCCCATAGCTTTTACTTCCTTCACAGTCACTGTGCCCAAAGCCTCTTTCTTCCTGACTGTGCTGGCAAAGCTATGCTGACTTAGTGCAGCAGTAGGATTCTGGCCAGAGGCTTCTTTTCGGTTCTGGCAAAGGTATGCTGTATGGATACTCTGGACTGCCTGAAAGACTAAAGTGCTGGAGCTAATTAAACTTGAACTCTCCCTTGATACCAAAATGATCATGGTGACATATTGTGTTGGGGCACATCATGAAAAAACAGTGGGGGTCATTGGAAAAGACAAGAGCCACAACAGAATCCCAGCCTTAGTTTCTTCTTTCATGGTAGCTAGCATGGCATGGCATTTCTGAGTTGTAGGTGTGGTTGTGAAAGAGAGACAATGAAGAAAGCTGATAGGAAGCAAAGAAACTCATTTGAAATGTGGTGCTGGAGGAGAGTTCTGCAGGTACCTTGGACTGCTAAAAAGACAAATGAGTGGGTCCCAGAGCAAATCCTGCCTGAACTCTCTCTAGAAGCCAAGAAGACGAAATGGAGGTTCTTCTACTTTGCACATATCATAAGAAGAGAGGGCCCGTCAGAAAAGATGATAACGCTGGCAAATGACATCCAAATATTTAAACATGGCTATCATGTCCCCTCTTAACCTTCTCTTTTTCGGGCTAAACATACTCAGATCCCTAAACCACTCCTCCCAGGGCTTCATGGTTTCCAGATCTTTGACTATTTTGCAATCTACCCGTGAGAGTCCTGGAGCAGAGAGAAGAGCCTCTCCTACCTGGTGTATGAAATCCAACTGCAGTGACCATGGTGGCCATTCTGGAGAAGGTGTGGAGATGGGCAGTTTCAGGTGCTGTTGGTTCTTCCAGAAGAACCTAGTGAGAGAAGCAAAGCTCCAAGAGGCAGAAGGAAGGTGGGATGGAGAGGAAGATGGCAGTGTCTCCACCCTTCCCCTCTCAAGGTTGAAGTCTGACCAGAGTGGTCCTTGCGTTCTGGCCCAAGAAGGGTCTCTCTAATTTCTTGTTTTTCCCCTACCCATGAGTTGAGCATCAATGCACCTGAGAACCTGGCTGTTTTTCCTCTCTGCTTGTGTCATGCACTGAGAAGGTTTTTAATTAGGTCCAGAGAGGCCCGTGGAGATAATGTTGCATCACAAGGGTGGGGAAGAAGGAACTAAGAAGGTTTGCCAATGGAACTTTCTCCCTTGGGATTTTCTAGCAGGAAAGTTTGAAGCCAAGAACAGAAAGAAAAGTTGGAGCCCTGGGTGGAGAGGGAATGGTACGGCCCAAAGCAGAAGGGGCTCTCTGGCAGCTCTTGGGTTATGACCAAGTCTCTTTTGCTTCACAACAGTCCAGGGTGCTCCAAGTCCTTGAGAGGTCAACAGGACATTTTAGGACATGAGTAGGGGTGTTATTGTTTGCCATTTTTTCTCCTGAAATGAAGGAAGAAGTAATTTTAGCAGTTCTCTTCTTGCAGTTTGAGGCTTATTCTGTGAAAAAAAATTATTCTGGTTGTTTTGTGCAAAACTTAGCATTTTTCTCCAGAGAAATAGACCATACATTTTGTGCAGAATAGAATACACTGAAAAAAAATACTGTTTTCTACACAGAAAGTAGTATATTTTCTCAGAAAAATGTCATTTTCTGTGCAAAACAACCACCTATGAATTTTGTGTCCGATAAAACTTGAACTGCAAAGAATCTTTTTTTTTAATAAATATTTTTTCTTAGATTTTGTTAAAAAAAAAAGGTTACATTCCAGAATTACATATTTCCATATTTTCCCCCAATGCAATACCTTCCTAATATATACAAATAATATCTGTCGATTTTTCTTAACAATGCTCTAATACATAATACATAATACATAATTAGCACTCAATCGAAATTAATTCATAATTAACTCGACTGGAATGGAATGCCCACCCCCCCCCAAACCAAGAAGAAAAAAACAAGAACAACCAAAAAAACCCTTCCCCCGGACCAAAAACAGTGTTACATCGATTGGGAAAATGAGAAAAAGAAAAATCCCCCCCCCAATATAATTGATTCCCACCTCTGATTGTACCCTTAACATAAGCCTTGGTTGTATTCCTCGTTTCTTTTGTTAAAAAAAGAAAAACCTTATCCATATAATTCGTAAATATCTCTCTCCACATAGATATACATGTACAAAATTGCAAATACATCGGCAACGAGAGTACCCAACACACCATAACAACTTCCTTTATAAATTATCTTTAACATACTTAAATTGGGGGTGCCAGACTCCACAGAATTGCTTTGTAGTTTTATATTGAAGCATAAAGCTAAGTTTATCCAGTTCTGCTATCTCCAGAAGTTTATCCCACCATTCCTCCTCATGAGGAATAGTTTTCTTTTGCCTATATCGAGCCAAAACTATTCTGGCTGGTATAATCATATGCCACATTAGTCGTTCGATGTGCTTTTTTGAGATACATAAGTTCCCAGTAAAAAAATTTCTGGAGTTAGCTCTATGTTAATACTCAGAACTCTGGATTTTAGTTCGAATTTTAGACCAGAATTTTTTTAACCTTCTTGCACCCCCACCACTGATGAAAAAACGTTCCCTTTTCTTTATCACAATTCCGACAAAAGTCCTTGTTATTCTTTGAAATTTTGGCTATCCTAACTGGTGGGAGATACCATCGGAACCATAACTTGATAACATTCTCTTGAAGGTAATAAGACCTAGTGAATCTACACACGTTCTTCCATGCCTCGACCCAGTTATCTAAATCTATAGTATGTCCAGTATCTTTAGCCCACCTAATCATATAATCCTTAATCACCTCATTTTCTAGGTCAAGTTGAAGTAAATGTTGGTAAAATTTTGACAATAGACCATGTTCCCCACTTCTCATAATCAATTCAATTCGGGAAGGTTTAATTACAAAGCCCCCTTCTTTAAGGTCCTTTTTAAATCTTTCCTTTAGCTGTAAATAGGGGAACCATTGTATGGTAATTCCTTCCTGTTCCAATTGTGAGCGGTCCTTCAAACAAATCTGGTCATTTTGTTTGAAAATTAGATCCTTATAATTGGTCCATTTTATATCTCTCCTTAAAGTTTGGATAGATAAAGCTTCTAGTGGTGATACCACCATTGGGATTCCCAAGCCTAGGTGGCTTCTAATTTTAATCCAGAAATCAAATAAAGATCTACGGATGACATGTCAACCGGAGTTCTTGACACCCGAGAATCACCATTTCCCCCTCTCTTTTCCAAATGTTTCTAAATATCTTCTCCATCTCAAAATAGAACAGTCTTGGAGCTATCACAGAAGGAGACTGACTAGAAGTGGACACACCAACTCTGTGTGTGTTTTTTTTAATGGATTCAGAAAATTTTTATGTTTTCTTCTGGTGGTCTTTCATGGAAGGACCAAGCCAACCTCTTAAGCTTCCAACATCAGATGAGAGAAGGAATGTATGAATATAGGATGCTGCTTTATACTAAACTGGACTGTTGGTCTATCTAGCCCAGTGTCATCAACTCTGATTGGCAGGAGCCATGACTCCCCAGCTTTTAAGGCAGGCTTTTTCCATCACCCTACCCTCGAGGTCAGTGGGAGTTCCAAGGACCAACTTCCAAAATCAGCCACAGTTGAATGTATTGGGGTTGTCATGGATGTATGGCTACAACTTCACTCCTTCATCAAGTAAAACAGCAAAGCATCTCTTGTGGCATCTTAAAAGCTGCAAAAGGCATTTTGGTGTAAACTATTGTAAATTTAACTCCACATCATCAGATGCAAGCATGCACAGATCTCATAGAATCATAGAGTTGGAAGAGACCCCAGGGACCATCGAGTCCAACCCCCTGCTATGCAGGAACACCCATCAAAGCATTCCCAACAGATGGCCATCCAGCCTTTCCTTAAAAACCTCCAAAGAAGGAGGTTCTACCACACTCCATGGAGGCAACAGCAGATTCCACTGCCGGACAGCTCTAACCGTCAGGAAGTTCTTCCTGAGGTTCAGGTGGAATCTCCTTTCCTGCAGCTTGAATCCATTGCTCCTTGTCCTGGTCTCTGGAGCAGCAGAAAACAAGCCTTCTCCTTCCTCTACATGGCATCCCTTCAAATATTTAAACAGAGCTATCATGTCCCTCTTAACCTTCTCTTCTGCAGACTAAACATACCCAGCTCTATAAGTCTTTCCTCGTAGGGCATGGCTTCCAGGCCTCTCACCATTTTGGTGGCCCTCTGTTGGACATGTTCCAGTTTGTTGATATCCTTCTTGAATTGACGTGCCCAGAACTGGACACAGTATTCCAAATGAGGCCTAACCAAAGCAGAATACAGTAGTACCATTACCTCCCTCGATCTAGACACCATACTCCTATTGATGCAACCAAGAATTGCGTTGGCTTTCTTGGCTGCCGCATCACACTGCTGACTCATGTTCAGCTTGTGGTCTATGAAAACTCCTAGATCCCTTTCGCACGTACTGCTATCCAGCCACATGTCCCCCATCCTATATTTCTGTATTCCATTTTTTCTACCTAAGTGTAGGACCTTACACTTCTCTCTGTTGAATTTCATTTTGTTAGCCTTGGCCCAGCTCTCCAATCTGTCCAGGTCATTGTCACAGGTTGAGAAGCATGATGGGACCTGTTGTTACTCCTGGCTTCATATTTTCCCACCACTAGAGGGTGAGAACGCAAAGCTGCTTGTAGTTGTTTAGTCTAGCTTTCTGTGAACGCTTCCCATGTGAAACCTAAACGTATTCAAGGTCTTCTGCTGCCAGTAGCCGCAACATTGTTATGGTTAAGGGAACGCCTTGTTCTTGAATATGTATACTTAAAAACACGGCTTTTGAACCGGCTGTGCCTTTTTCTTGTTTCCTGTTCCGTTCTGCTCTGGACGAGGAGATGGCTCGCTGCGCTGTAACTTAATAGTCTGCTACTTGATCTATTGCCCGCAATAAAGACTGTTAGCCCGCTGCCTCGTGTTGGCTGTGATGTTTTTCCTATTGATAGTAATGCCCCTGGCGGGTTTTTCAACATGGTAGCAGAGGATGGTTTCGAGAGGTGTTTTTTGAGGTGTTTTTACGATGGCTCATGTGGTGCCTGGGGGCCTGCCTCTCGTTAAGCTAAATGCAACTAATTACTTGGCATGGTCAGCTCGCATGGAAAAGTATTTGCAAGCTGAGGGGCTGTGGGGTGCCTTCACAGCTCCCCCGACTCTGCAGGGGACTGCTGCGGAGATAGCAGCGGCAACGAGGCGTGCCATGTCTGTCCTCTTTCTGGCTGTGGAGGATGACCAGCTCACGCATATCAGGGATCTTGCCACCCCTCCTGAGGCCTGGGCGAGGCTGCGGGAGTTGTTTTTGAGTCAATCAGCAGCCGCCAAGTACGCCCTGTGCGCCCGTTTATATGGGATGAAACTGGCCCCCGGTGTCCCGGTGAGGCAGCATTTGGCTGAGATGTTGGAGCTGTTTTCGTCACTTCGGGAGAGAGGCAAAGTGTTGCCTGAAAGTGACAAGGTATTTTGCATCTTGAATTCTCTTGATAGTTCCTGGAATCTGGTGGTGTCCTCTCTTCAATCCATGCCAGAGAGGGAGTTAACCGTTCCTTTGGTTTCTGCTCGTCTGCTGGAAGAAGAGGAAAAGCGCGCAAGGAATGCAGAGACTCCCACACAGCCGGCTCCAGCTGCAGAGGCCTGTGCTGGGAGAAAGAGTTCTCCGGCTGCTGAGGCGAGGCAGGAGGGGCTGGTGAGAGCCCACGCTGTGCGAAGGTGCTTTCGCTGTGGGTCTGCTTCTCATCTGAAGCGTGATTGCCCGCTCCTGAAGCAAGGGGAGCAAAGCTTCGCAGGCGCCGGTGCCAGGGGCCGTGGCAGAGGAGGCAGAGGAGGTCGGGCCAGAGGACGGCTGAGAGTTGCTGTTGCCCTGGGAGATGCTGTTTCGGACACTGTGCCAGGCTCTGAGGAGGCAGGTGATTCCGTTTGGCTTCTAGACAGCGGCTGTTCCCAGCACCTGGTCAATTCTGAAGATTTATTTGACTGTTTGGATTCTGCCAGTGTTTCCTCTGTGACATTAGCTGATGGGACAAAGGCTAACGTTTGTGGCGAAGGTGTAGCTTTTGTCCCTGCCCTTGACATGGGTTTGAAAAATGTTTTGTTTGTTCCCTCTCTTGATTTCTGTTTGCTTTCTGTGGGGCAACTAACAAGAGTCAGGGTTCAAGGTTGA